>OY292516.1:15935973-16214084 GCA_958496365.1 Subacronicta megacephala | reverse complement strand
TGGCAGTAGACTGTGACACTAATTAACATACGTAAGTCTAGGCTAGGCACAGGAAGGCATTGCGCACAGATAATCTCATAACGTAGGTAGGTAAGTACGTTACGGTTGGGCCGCTGTTGACAGCGGACTTATTAATGTAATAACCACAGAGCGAAACATTAACAACATTTGTTTTGCGCCGCTGGGTCCTTATTTGTAATATAATACCGACTTCTAGAATTTATGTAGGTATTTTCTTTTTCTATTTATATATCCTGTGGTATATCTACCGATATTTCTATTTATAACCACCGAACTAAAGTTTATCTGCCATGCTGCTGTTAGGAAATAGGTTGACAATTCTTACCGACGCTCTCATGCAATAATTAAGTAACAGCAAATTGTATACGAAAAAAAATTTTGGACCTGGATTAGAACTTGTCATATATCTGGTGCGAAAGTTACTACTTTACTGCCACCTGTGACGGTTCAGGTTCTACAAAATTAAATCGTGAAAAAATATTAAAATCATTGTTAATAGACCTATTTTATATAATGTTGTGTAGGCTCTCCTTCTGAGAAAATACCTTTTTATAAAATATTCGTTCCTTACGATTTATGTATTCTGTTAGTAACCACTTATATGTAAATAAATAGTTTTATCTTTAATTTATTTGCTTTGAAAACTAAAGCTACAAACATAAAATTTTCCCTTTGAATTCAAATAACATCGTTCTACAAGGCTAGCTCTCCCAATTTGCACTGATTTTTAACTAAGAATATTTAATATGAATGGAGAAATACCTGATGCTGCATTCGAAGCTTTAAAATTGTGTTCTTAAAAGTTATTTTGCTCTGTACAGCAAGGGGTGAACCCGAAAATTGATTCCGTAGCATTCCGACTGCACTGCGGTGCAACCACCGCGGCGTTGCTAGCGGCTAGTGCAGCTTTAACTACGCGCCACCTAGTGGGCAACCCTATCGACTGTATACACACAAGGTGAGAAAACATGTTTCTTGGCTAACAAGCGGACCAAGTAGTTCACACCTAAATTTGTAGATGGCGTAGAACTAAACATTACGGAAACGAATTGCGTAGGTGGAAAAATGAATGGAATTTTTTCACTGAAATGAATTGTTTTATTTCTGTAATATGACTTGTATTGTTATTAAAATAATATATGAGCTAATTTATACTCTCCGATCGAAAATAATCTCGCAGCTGTTATTTAACGGGTTATTTATGATGAACTCATTAGCTTAAAATGTGTCCCAATTATTATAAATAAGTTAAGCGTTTTATTGGCGTAATAAATGAAATTAGTTCACGAACTAAATCAAAATTATGATACTAGTTTCGATATTAAATTGTATTTTCACTTCATACACAAAATAAAAACTTTAAGTAAACTTAACGCTTTTTGATGTTCAATGAATAAATTTCGGCTGACTTTCGCAAATCTTTTTGCTTTGGCGTGAAGTTTTATCATAGCTCATCCTTATTATTACTTATTAAAAAAAAAACTGCTTTTGTATTGATGTGTCTTTAAGATCTCGAAAAGTAATACATTCAAACACTTATGTTTAATTTATCAAAGTTTGAGTTATTAAGGGCATGGACGGTAAGGGGCTATATTTGAACATTTTATTTTATTAATTTCATATTTGATTTCAATAACGATAGTTTATTTGAATTTGTTTTACGGATATGCAAAATCATCACAGCATCGGCAGTACTCTTTAAAGACCGATAATTTAGGTTGTATAATGTCACCTCATAGTCTAGTTGTCTTAGAACCACTACACTAATGACGGAGTCAGGGCTTCGAGCATAGTAGCCCTGACTGCTGCTATGCTAGAAGCCCTGGGTTCGAGTCCCTGGTCGACCAAAATGTTATTGATTTTTCCTATGCCTCAGTAGTAGCTCGGCGTCTAAATTTCTACCCTGTTAATGGCAATAGGCTCGCCCTCTATTACATGGGACCTCAACAACCGGCGAAGTGCAGTTGTACATTAGTACACCTCTGCGTAACCCTTCGGGGAATACAGGCGTGATGGTATGTTATAATATGTTTTTACAATGTCACTAGGGATATCCCAGAGGACGTGTTGAACACATACTGCTGGATCCACTCGACGTTCACGGTGGCCGGTGAGGCGGGCGGCGCGGGCGCATACCCCGGCGTGCGCGGCGCCGGCCAGTCGCCGCGCCGGTACGGCAAATACTACCAGTGGGTCGCCTTCACGCTGTTCTTTCAGGTTAGTGCCTATGATCATTTTATAAAGTTTTGTAGTGATAGTGCCTCGCTGGCATGTCTACACAGCATGAATGGGTCGGCACGACCGGAGAAGTACTACAACCCCCGACAATTGCATTATATCTCGACCGATTTTTATCAAACGAACACCCCCGACTAATTCACCTTTCAAACAAAAAAACTAAATCAAAATCGGTTCATCCGTTCGTGAGCTACGATGCCACAGACAGACACACGCCATCAGGTGTCAAAATTATAACACCCCGTCGTTTTTGCGTCGGGGGTTAATAATAAAGATACTTGTTGACCTAATCGCATTTGGTATATAATAATACTTAACCTTACAGCCTATTAGATCGATGTGCTTATATTTCATGGGAATTTAATCCAGGACCTATCACTTAAAAGCCGTTATTGTGATCACTAGTCTATTGAGACAGTTTAAAAAATACTTAACTATTTATAAATATCTATACTTATATTGTAAAGAGGTAAAGTTTTTTGAGTTTGTGAGGTTTTAGGGGGTAATCTCTGGATCTACCGAACGGATATTGATAATTATTTTACCAATAGAAAGCTATGTTATTTGTGAATATCATAGGCCATATCACCCAGTCAAGTAGGCACGGGTCAGCTAGTTAATTATAAATCTCCTGAACTGACGCCTCAGAGAGAAGAAGACATTTCGTCACAGTGAAGAAGGAAGACCAGGATAAGGCCCAATTCCTCCCCCAATCCCCTTCCTTCTCCTTTTCTCCTTCCCCTCCCTTTCCCTAAATAGGCTCGGCAACGCATCTGCAACTCCTTTGGTTTTGTAGATGTCCATGGGCGGCGATGACTACTTACCATCAGGTAGCTCGCCTGCTCGTTTGCCGAGTTATCCCATAAAAAAAAATATATATATTAGCTGTTGTAAGTTATATAATATCAGCTCAAAATAGCCATATAATATTACGAGTGATAATGATAACTAAATTGAAAGATAATATTGATATACGAGCAATAAAGCTAAGTGCTGCCACTCACTTAGGCTATGGTCTATGGAGCACATCAAATGATTCTAGTGCGGTCATCGTGAATTGGCTACTTGGCGGGCCTCAGGATTAGCTATCACGCTATTGGAGTATACTACGAACGTTGAGTATTGGCCGTTGAGTATTAAAATACTTCAAAAATCTTTGTTTACCGGTGAAATATGGGTGTATACACCTCTGCTTAACCCTTCGGGGAATACAGGCATATGTTAATTTTTTTATGGTATTTTAGTATGTACTTTTTAAAATACAAATTAAAGACTGTAGTGTATAGTACGCATTTTATTTCACCTCCGGAGGAATAAAGCGTGATTGTATGTACCTCTGTAATCAAATTAAACAACCAGGTTGGCGTTGAAGTTGATATTAATATAAAACAACATAACATACTTAACAAGGGTTACGTGATATTTTGCCGGTATGTTTAGATTCCATGTAATAGGGGGCGAGCCGATTGCCATGAACCAGACATAAATCCAAACTCCGAGCCGCTACTGAGAATTTTATAACCCTTTGCCTGAACTGGGAATCGAACCCAAAAATTCCAATGTAGTTCTCGCGCTTAGGATTACTAGAAGAATAAGGTAGTCATATAAAATAAAACCAAATTATGTAATGTAAAAACAATCAAGAAACAAAAAAAACGTGCGTGACAATTGTATTGTTCTACTTATTTAAAGTTTTCATATTCAAAGCGGCGGTAGCCTAATGGCTAGGGCGTCAGACTTGCGATCATGTGGTTGCCGGTTCGAACCCCACCCATTGCACTACCGACGTGAACCAACTCGTAACACAAGCATTAAGCTTAGTACGAGGGGTTAACAAGAATACTAGTAATGTGTAACCCACATTGCTAGTAAGCTTTTTTTTTAAAAAAAAAATATCTTATGTATCATGTACGGACGGTAAAAATATTAAAATAAAATAATTGCGTGTAGTGCAACTCTAAAACATTTCCGTCAGTCTTGGTCGTGGAGGTCGAAGCCGGCTACGAAGTGCTACGGCGTAGCACTGATTGAACTTTTCGTAGACCGTAGAATAATTTATTATTTATTCATTATTATTGTAATTTAGTCTGTAAAATATATAACAAAATAACCATAAGTACCGAAAAAATATAAACATAATTAAATTAAATAGATTGTAAATTATACTAGGTGTGCTCTTCGGCGTTAATCTTGTTTTCCTAATATAAAAATCATAGGGAATAGTCACACTTTATAGTCAATCTACATAATTATCACAAGTGTCTTTAGAACTTTCTTGACAGCGTGTGAATTCTGCCAGACTACTATAGGTCAGTGTGGTGGACTATAGCCTAATCCTTGTCATTGTCAGAGGAGCATCAACAGTGGGACAATATAATGGGATGATGAATGATGATGTGTTAATGTTTAATGTAAATATAATTACTAATAAACTATAAATTTATTCAATATACTAAAGGCCTACGAAATGTTCGACTCAGTGCTACGCCGTAGCACTTCGTAGCAGATCCGACCTCTACGAAAAATATTGGCTTTTTTGTGCAAATCCAGGATTTAATCATTTTATCGTATATAGATATCATTATTGACCGCTCGTACTAAGCTAAATGCTTGTATTACGAGTGGGTTCTGTAGATCTGTGGGTTACCTAAATTTACATAGTACTGTGAACTGCTGTTCAAACGTATGTAACACTGTAAACGCTACGTCATAGACGCTTGCTTCGAATCTCTACCTTTACACATAACATAACATACCATCACGCCTGTATTCCTTGAAGGGTTAGAATAGGTTACGAAGGGGGCGATATTATTACCATTAACCGCGCACAAATCCAGACTCTGAGCTGCTACTGAGAATTTTATAAAAAAAACAATAACACTTTTCTCGACCTGGGGATCGAACCCGGGACCTCTAGCATAGCAGTCGCGCTTAGCACCACTAGACTAATGAGGCAGTCTACTCTCTAGCTTTAACGGGAGCTTATTCGGAATTGATGAACTGTGGCCTATTAAAATTATAGTGGCCACTTCTAACCGTACTTAGTATAGACGTGTCGAACAAATGGCGATAAAATTAAAGGATTGTGTGCGGTGACGCGCGGCTTCCGATACCTACGTACGGAGCACGAGTGTGAACTAACACCTTACCTGGCTTCACTTGCATGTCAGCAAGTGATTGCTTTCCTAGGAATAATACTTATTTTTTTACTTTGACTGTCTCAAAGGTTTATCGAAATGATACAGACTGGGGGAAATCTATAGGTAACTTAAAAAATAAGTCGCTAACTATAATTTTTCTCCAGTAAAGTGCCTTCACCATCACAAACTTCCCATACACAAACCTACACTTGAAAGAACTATATGTAGATCATACAAATATTGGATTCGTACAAGAATCGAACCCACAACCCGCAGCGCAATAGGCGATCGTAATTTTTTTTTACCTTTGGTGTTAAAATAGTAATAGTGGGAATGGATGAGGAAACTTCGTTGCATCTTTTACGCACTTAAATATGCGGTTGAATTAAATGCATAATTAATATTATTGATGCATAATTAATAATATATGACCGCCTCGTTAGTCTAGTGGTTCCAATTGCGAATGCTAAGCTAGAAGTCTTGGGTTCGATCCCCAGGTCGAGCAAAGTGTTATTGGTTTTTCTATGAAATTCTCAGTAGCAGCTCGGAGTCTAGATTTGTGCCCGGTGAATGGCAATAGCCTCGCCCCCTATTACATGGGACCTAAACATACCGGCGAACTGTGGGTGTACATTAAGTACACCTCTGCCTAACCCTTCGGGGAATACAGGCGTGATGGCAGTGGCGTGCACTCCATACAAGCAAATAAGCTCTGCATACCCTGTAGTCCCTAAATGTATTTAATTAATAAGAAATTTATTCCCCTCTAATGATAAATAAATGTAATAAAAAAATGGTAATTTAGCTTTCGCACCATCTATTACTTTTTTTTAAGAACTAATTCGTTGAAGCGTCGATAACTTGCGCGCGCCGCGTCATTCAGCTCCGCGCTGGTGGCGCGCTCTACTGAGATAAGCAGTGCACCTCGCTGCTTATTCTTCATACAATGCATTTGGACGCATCTCGTGTAGTGCACGGCAAAAGTGTGACTGTGTGCGTGTAAATATGAGCGTGTGTGACAGATTCAGAAGCACTGCTTATTTGCTTTGCGACCAAATTAAGAACCCGCAAAAGCAGCGCATATTGTTTATTGCAGGAGGGTCAACGTTTTTAGTCGGATTGACCAATTGATCGACTATATTTTTATTCATTCCAAATTTTTTCGCCATATTGTTTTTCTTGGCGCAAGTGATTGTTTGTCGAGTAATTTTTAATAAGTTTATTATTGTAAAAAAGTAATATTAAACTCGTAAAAATTGAAAAATATACCTGTGAGACCTGTGTAGGTGAAGTGTGTTTAAACAAATTAAAATCTGGCGCGTTTTCGACATTATTTTTCTGAGGAAAAAGCTAAATTGATTTCAAAGTTAAGGTCAGTACTCAGTTTGGATTTAACTCGAAGAAAGGGTTATATTACTCGTCATTTTAATAAAAAGTTTTATGATAATCATTACTGGTTAACTGGTTGTGTACATACAAACAAATTGTATTTTTTCCATTGTATTTTGTTTACTTATCGCGATAGTAAGAATATTTTCGGTAAGAGACAGGTAGGTGGGGAAGATACCTACAAAAAGCTGAAACTGGTCAGTTTTTTATTGCATACCCTGTCTGAAATCTCTGTGCACGCCACTGCGTGATGGTATGTAATTAATATTATTATCACCATCTTACCTTTTCCCAAATTATTTGGAATCAGCGCAACACGTTCTTTTAGGTACAGTTTCTATATACCTACCTGAAAAATCTAAGTATCAGAAATTGTAACGTGGTGGACACGTTTTAGGAACGTGGCCGACCGGGAACTAAGTAGTGGAGATAAATTACACTCGGAACACAAAATATACATATTTATTTATACTAGGAGTGAAACTTTAAATACAATAGTTCAAGGTAGTGAGTTAAGCTCAGGGAGGGGTTCGGCGAAGGCTTCGAGGCGAGGTCCGACCGGTAGAGGGCGGCACTTAACTTAGTAGCTGCAGCGGGAAGAAGAAGAGGGCCGCGCGTCGTCTGCAGAGCTATTTATAGTGACGCGCGGGGTGAGGCTTGAGGTGTGGGGAAGGAGCGGCGAGCGAGGACCATGTCACACTCCCCCCATTAGGCCAGAATTTTTCCTCAGGGAAAATTCCTCCTCCAGCGCCTGAAGCTCCTCCGCCGGTAGGTTGTCTCTGAAAGCAGTTTCAGAAGGATCAGAGACGTTGTAGAAAAACATATATGACCCTATAGATAAGTATATATATTACCCTTTCAATCTTGCATATTGGGTGATCAATCGATACTGACGATAAAAGTTATCATGCGTCGTATTCGTTAAGCCTACGCACTTAAGTAATAGCAGTGTGCAAGCCAACATTCACACCTGATTTTGTTTTGATGCGAAGATCTATTTAGGCTAGATATAACAAGGACTTACTAACGGGGTTATAATGTGTATTTTTTTAAAGCATATAATATTTTTTGCTAAAGATTAATTTAGAATAGAAAAGTTGCAAACAAATCGGCTCGATGGAAAGATAATAAAACAACCTATTAGTTAGTTGCTAAGACAAAACATAACAATTCGCATTATGAGTCGCGAATCAAGTAAACAAGGTGAGTCATTGACCATCTGGCGCTGTTGCTACGCGTGGAACAATGCACACGTGCATTATGTAGTAGTAAAAGAATTTCTAAATTATGTTATATTATTTGTAATAACAACTTATTGTAATGCACTAGACTTCGGGATAGTATGCGGCGATTAGTACACCAACCGAAACAGACGTGCATAGGGGAGTAGACCCATATAAGAAAAAATATTCAACATACGAGAATCGAACCAGCGATCGACGCAACACATTCTAACCACTGAACCATAGGAGTAAAAATCGTATATTTAGATTAGCATTTTAGAATTATAAAGTAATATTCAGCATGGTATTTGAGCAAGTATTTAGTAAAATAGCAATTCATTCTTTAGTAAAATAGCAAGAAATATTTTATTAGGTAGGTTTAGATGACATTTATGATTATGACCTTTGTAGTAGTAAGCGATGAAGACTAAATGACCGACATTTTCGGTGATGGGCCAGTATTAGGGCTTCCTGTACCTTCTCGAATATAGAAGACAAGTAGCCAAGAGACTCAGCGTAGCTATCTCGAGGCTCATGGATTATATTGGGGTCGGGTTTATTGACAATATAATGTGAGCCACATAAGACCAATTCACGACCAAAGACAAGAGAAGACCCAAGTTCAAAGCTTTTTTTTTTTATATGTATATTTTTAAACGATATAAGTAGGTAGTCTGTTGAGGTTTTACATCTGTTGTAGATATTCAAGTACCTACCAAGAATCATTAGTAGAGACTAGCGGATTTGTACTAAGTAGAATTGATATTTTCATCAATAGCGTTTGTAATAAGAGAAACAAGTACGGAAAGAGAAAGGAAATTGGGTATTAGGTACATTTTAGGAACTTCGACGAAGTCTTATTTCGAAATTATACTCAGACAAGCGAATACCCCACCTAGCTAAGCGACCTTCAGGGTTATTTAGCTTTAAGAACCACTTGAGAGCAGCGTGGTCAGTGTAAACAATGAAATTTGTTTTTTTTTTGTTTAAGACCTGACAAAGGACAGCTCCGATGCCATAGTTACTAGCGTCAGTATGGATTTCAAAGGGCTCCGAGTAGTCGGGGCAAGACAGTACATTGCAAGAAATTAAACATTTTATTTATTTTAAGTTAGTAGACCAACAAAATGGAGGAGTTTTTTTTGTAAGGTCATTTATTACATGCAGCAACAAGAATGCTAAAATAGAGAATGAATCGCCTAAACCACAACACAGCGCCTAATAGTCGACGATTTTTTTTTTGTAAACACAACAAAAGAAAGTTTTTATTTTAAAATTAGCTGGAGACGTAAATATTTGACTAGTTGTATATTCATCACCTATATTACTGAGAACGGATAGTTGATAGAAGGGTTTATATAGTATAGATAAATTAAACTTTTGGTAAGGGCTTATTTAGGGAGTCACCAACCGCTCCTGTAAGGATTCTTTTATAGAATTTAACATTTGGTAGGTAAGGGCTTATTTAGGGAGTCACCAACCGCTCCTGTGAGGATTCGTTTATAGAATTTAAGCTTTTGGTAAGGGCTTATTTAGGGAGTCACCAACCGCTCCTGTAAGGGTTCATTTATAGAATTTAAGCATTTGGTAAGGGCTTATTTAGGGAGTCACCAACCGCTCCAGTAAGGATTCATTTATAGAATTGCAACCGTTCTCGCTAGTTAGTAATGGTGTAGGGCCATTAGCACAACATAACGACAGTCATAGAAGTACCTAGTAGGTGTATGGGGTAGGGCCAACATCCTGTTATAACTATTGGGGTAGGGCCAATAGCTATATATAGGTACATATGATTATATATAGAAAGACATAGCAACAGCCATAGAAGAAGTAGTACAGGTGTATGGGGTAGGGCCAACATCCTGCTATATCTACATACAATTATATATAGAAAGAAGAAAGATTCTCAGTAATATGCAGTAGCAGCTAAGTATTATAATTATTTATGTAGGTAGACATAGGTAAACGAAATCATAGTGTGGTTTGGCTTTTTTTAAACAAGACATTTTAATGTATATAGCTACGACGCAAGCAACAGCAAGAAAGAAAGAATAAATTATGGAAATCCGTCCGAGAATCAGCTAAGTAAAAGAAATGATTATTAGATTAACGTAGAATGTGGGTGGGTTGAAATCTTTGCGCCCGCGCAGCGATGCCTCGTGGCGCGATCACTTACGAGTAATAGTAGTAGCAATGTTGCAAAATATAAGATAGATGCAATATAATAATGTGGATACACACGTGGATAGACACGTGGGTATAGTAAGCACAATATTCACGCACAGAAAAAAATATCTAAAAAGTTACCTTCCTGGACGGATTTCACACACACACACACAGTAAAAGAATAGAATATAGAAATATAAATAGAAGCCGGGACCTCGCGTTCAAAGCCTTCTGCCGATTAAAGTTGGGCGCCAGATGTAACGTGGTGGACACGTTTTAGGAACGTGGCCGACCGGGAACTAAGTAGTGGAGATAAATTACACTCGGAACACAAAATATACATATTTATTTATACTAGGAGTGAAACTTTAAATACAATAGTTCAAGGTAGTGAGTTAAGCTCAGGGAGGGGTTCGGCGAAGGCTTCGAGGCGAGGTCCGACCGGTAGAGGGCGGCACTTAACTTAGTAGCTGCAGCGGGAAGAAGAAGAGGGCCGCGCGTCGTCTGCAGAGCTATTTATAGTGACGCGCGGGGTGAGGCTTGAGGTGTGGGGAAGGAGCGGCGAGCGAGGACCATGTCACAAAATATAATTCTATTTCAGAAAAAGAAGACGTAAAATTAGATTAGCACCTATAATGTTCATAGAAATAGTCATAATGCTGAGCTTTTTACTTTGTTGCCATTTTAAGTTTTGTAAGAACCTCTGCCTAACCTCATGGGAAACACATGTGTATAGAGTCCATAGACATCCCATCATGCGTCTAATCTGACACGCATATGTATATCCAAAGTATGGACATACCTATACATGTCCATAGTATGGACATACCTATGTCCAGAGTCATGTAAATCTCGTAAGTATGTTAACGTTCCGCGTTGCGTCGCGATGTCCCGCCGGTACCTACACACGTTTACTGTTCGGGCACGTGCTACTACAGTTTGTATGGACCTACCGACCAAGCCATAAGCGGTTCTCTAAGCGGTTTAACCTTTTGAACGCCATTGTCACATATATGTGACAAACGAAATCTTACCCTGAACGCCAACGTCACAAATATATGACAAAATATACGTCGCACCATATAATGAAATAAACAATTTAATCATTACTTTAGTGTGATTTCACAACCTTGTGTACTTTGACAGAAAAAGTGGCCTGGCGTCAGGGGTACGGTGATACGTTTATACTCTGGCGTTCAAAAGGTTAACGCGTTCACATTTCTGGTATAATATCCCTACTAAACTTTCGTGAATTATGTGTATGTATAATTTTAGCGTATAGTTTCTGCTATTTTGTGATTGGTGAGTGAGTGATTTTTTTATTGGGATAACTCGGCATTCGAGCAGGCGAGCTAACTGTAGGTAGTCGTCGCCGCCCATGGACATCTGCAATACCAAAGCAGTTGCCGATCTTATTTAAGGAAAAGGAAGGGGAAAGGAGAAATCGCGATGGAATGGGACTGAGAGAGAAATTGGGCCTCCGGCGCTCTCACCATACGAAAGGCAACAGTAAGCACACTGCCACTTGCCGTCGATATTCTGTTTATAGGTATGCATAGAGGGAGAAAGATATATCAAGTGTAACAAAAGCTACGAATTTTAGGTTCAGATGCATTAAACAGGTACTGTCAGGTATGAAGGCAGCTAATAACATGTGTGTTTTGACAAAGATTATAAAATAATATATCACAAAATATGTATTAAAACACGGCCGTCATTCATGTCTTCATACCAAGCTCTTTGGCCGGTAAATATTTATAACGCAACGTTAAGGTTATTTTTTTAAGGTCTTGGGAATAACAGAAATTTTTTATTTTTTTACAAAACCAGTTCCCAGTTCATATACAATAATACTTTGACGATGATTATTGATGCGCAAATCGTCTCACAAATCAAATCACTTGTTCTCACTTCCCGCTGTCCGCTCATGCCTTGCGCGTGCGCTACAATTTGACATCGTTGTCCATCTTTACACATTTACGGCGCACCTGCGCAAGTGGGTCGCATCGGTGTAACTGTCGCCCGTTGTGAAACACCGATGTACTGCACGAAGTATTTGCATATCGACACTTTGTACCCAAAGGGCATAGAGGACTACGAGAAATACCAATTTTTAAATCTCTAAGAAAAAAATGCATATTCATAATCGGAAATGACTGCCTCGTTGGACTAGTGGTCCCAATCGTGACTGCTACGCTAGAGGTCTTGGGTTCGATCCCCAGGTCGAGCAAAGTGTTATTGAGTTTTTCTATGAAATTCTCAGTAGCAGCTCGGAGTCTGGATTTGTGCCCGGTGAATGGCAATAGGCTCGCCCCCTATTACATGGGACCCAAACATACCGGCGAACTGTGGGTGTACATTAAGTACACCTCTGCCTAACCCTTCGGGGAATACAGGCGTGATGGTATGATGGTATGTTATGTTATAATCGGAAATAAACTTGGATATTACTGTTATCGGTGGAACTAGGCATTAAGAGATTAATCACACCTACCGTATAAGGGAAAACATTTTTTGTCGCGGGGGACTTCACAAGTAAACAATTAACTGAAACAAAGAACCATGAATGTTTAAATATTTACCTCGGGATAGAATTGAACCCACGAAAAGAAGTGCAAAGTTAATGACTCGTAATAAACGTGGCGCTGATCACCTTACCCAAAACACACTTACTCTAAACGCACAAGTAAGTGGCAAAAAGGCAAGACAAGCCAAGCAAGGCATCGTATCGACTAAAAACCACATTCCCTTCCCTTGTCCAATGATAAGGACCTATGGATATCAGGATCTCCAATGCCGCGGCGCTTATTGTATTCTTGAATATGATGCAATGATAATTTTCTTTCAATCATGTGGATTTATCCTTGTATCTTGATATCGTAAGCTTCAAGGTACTAAATCCAATCAAGGTACTAATAAGACTACCCTTCTTGGAAATCAAACCTGTACGCCTATAGCTACTACACAAATGAAGAAGTTTTTAATAAACATCGGTATTTTTAACTAAGAATGATTTCGTAATGTCGTAACTGCCTCGTTAGTCTAGTGGTCCCAATCGCGACTGCTACGCTAGAGGTCTTAGGTTCGATCCCTAGGTCAAGCAAAGTGTTATTGGGTTTTTCTATGAAATTCTCAGTAGCAGCTCGGAGTCTGGATTTGTGCCCGTTGAATGGCAGTAGGCTCGCCCCCTATTACATGGGACATAAACATACTGGTGAACTGTGGGTGTACATTAAGTACAACTCTGCCTAACCCTTCGGGGAATACAGGCATGATGGTATGTATGTTTATGATTTCGTAATGTACTCGCTTAACCATGAAATATCTTTGTATCGTTTGGTATTTTAAACAGTAATATTACAGTAACAGTTTTTCGTAAAACTGTTGACGCACTAATTCCCAACATATTTACTGGGCAGGTATTTATTTTCAAAATAAACCGTACGTGTAATCGAACGTAGAATTTAGGGATGAACCAAGGTAATGTAAATAAAACGTCAATTGGATAAGAAAATACTAATAAAAACACATTGATGTTAGTTTTTTTTCTTTAAATATTACGAAAACATGGAATAGAATCAGTTAGAATTAACTAAATCAATTGAATTTGTTCATGCTCGTAGTTTGTTACGCTTTATTTCTACATTGAAGAAATAATGAACAATGCTTTATGCCCCAGTATCACCGAAAGGTTAATCACATTGAATTAACATAATGGAGGTTAAAAGGTTATTTCTTAAAAAAATATACTCTAGAATCTTTTTGTTTCGGAAAAAAGATTGCAGAATTTATATTTTTTAAGATAGATTGCTTAGATGCTTGGTCTAGATCAAGAAAATTGATTCATTTAAAGTTAAATCAGCTCGAGAACATCTGTGGGACGCCGGTAGTGTTATTGTAAAAACAACAACAACTAAAATCTCATCACTCAATTAAAAAGTTGCGTCCGTGTGTCCGTCGGTGTCACAGGACAACGACAGCGCCATCTGTCGGTCGCGTCACAAATTACTGTGCGTTTATTCTAATACAAATACGTTGACGTGTCTGTGACATTTGCCACTGAAAGTATGTGATATTTGACAAGTGTGATGGCCGCTATAGAATCACGGAACAGCGTAGTAGGCGTAGTAGCAGAAAAGATTTTTTTGGTCAGTTTTTCGTTCAAGTTTTAACATTCAGAGGCGGTGAAGGGCGGCCGTTTTGGGGACTATGTTTGATACAGAAATAAAAAATGATTTTGACTTTTATTTTGGCTTGTCTAATTTATGTCCTCTCATAATAGGGGTAATATTCTACTACCCTGGACTAGTCCAGGTTGGTAGACTTGTTAAGAAAATTTGGTGAAAAGTTTCTTTCACCGTTTCAAAAGCGAGTGATAATAATTAATGCTATAATAATATATTTATTCTTATTTTTACATGCGATACCATAAAAATTTGGGTGGAGGTGTAGGTGCTTATATACTTTTACAGGTAGCTAATATGTTTTAGTCCCTTTACTCATGTATTAGACGGCAAACCTTTAGTTATTAATCTTCATAACAATCCAAAGGAGCTCCTAAGAATTTCGTGCAAAACTTCAATAAGAGTTAGCTCGACCCGGGAATTGAACTCAAGAACGATACTTAACAGTCGTACTTACGACAATTAATAATGCAGTCAATCAAACTATTTTTTCTGAGATCTAAATAATATGAGAAATGGTCTTAGTACATAATACAGGTAATAACATATGTATTTGCATAAACCACTTGTAAAACTAGTAACAGTAGACTCTTCTGCTTGGCAGAGTAAACTGCTTCAAGTTTAGAAGTAGCAACACTTAGGAAACTCGTTGCACGTGTTGACTGCACAAAATATCCGTACCTTCCTTTGTACAATCGGCAATTTTGCCGGTTAATCAGTTTTTATCCTTATTATAAAGAGCGTAAGATCTAAAACTGATGAAATGCCAACATTTATTTCACCCTACGTACAGGACCATAAATCATTGGGGTATGATATTCCAGTATAAGCTGACCTTTCATTGTAGGGAAAGTTTTTACAATGCGAGGCCAGCCTTAACTGGATTATAAGTAATAGCTTAATGTTTAGCAGTGCTTACCTGACCATGTTTTCTTTTTTTAAAGAAAGAGATTGACCATCCATTTTTTTATTATTTTTTTAAATAATAAATAAGTAAAGAGTTTTAGTAAATAATATTGCTATGAGAAAATACTTAGGTAGCTCTTTCCGACTTACTTTTATTATGAATAGATCATAATAATATTCAAAAAATTGAACCTTGGTTCAATTCATATCTGGGGCAAAAACTTCACCTAAAATGATTAAATCGTCTTAGATCTGCACTCTTGATTTTAAGGCAAAGGAAATCAAAGTAACAAATAGATTCCATGTAAGAAAAAAAAAAACAGAAAATAGCCATCAAAATAATGTGCGTATACTTACTATGACGCTTATGTCTTTGAAGTGTTAAGCAGAGATTCACTGTTGTACCTCCACAGTTCGCCTTAATAGGAGGCGAGCCGATTGAACTGCTCAAGAGAATTTCATAGAAAAAGACTTGCGAATTGAACTCAGGACCTTATTTACTGCAGTAGCGTTTGTAACCACAAGATCAACGAGTTGCTAGAAATCAAATTTTTTTCGATTTAAATAACAATTGGTCGACTCATACAATATTGTGTATCATTGAAATTAGATACATGATCAGACATAATTTATTCTAACCAGGAAATACGGTAAAAAAAAAACAAAATATGCTATCTGATTAATGGCTCCAATGAAATATTCGTTCGCACACTTCAGCATCAGTTTATGATCATTATACGCCTGAACACATATTTCAGAGATTATTCATGATATTTATGTTTGCCCATGTCACTTAAAATCCTGATCTTTCATACAAGTTTGAAGTTTCTTCATTGTTTACGTAATTAATTGATATTTTTATCACTTGCCATCATTCTGGTCCGATTATATACATCATATATCTTCTATTAATTGTCTCGTTATGTCAAGTTTCTTGGCTATCACAGGCCACACCCGCTAGTTAGTAAACATTAGTAATATAAAATACTGCCAAAATAAAAATAAGCGCATGACAGTTTCTCTCGCTTAAAAATAAACTTTTCAACTCATTTAAAGAGTACCAATAAACATAATAAATTATTACATTAAACTCCAATTTGTTATGTAACAAGAAATATTGTAGAACAATTTTATCACGTCCAATTTAGTTGTTATAATGTTCCGAGGTGTTTATGACCGGGCAAACTTCAAAGATTTATCCACGTCGGTGTCAACGCACCATGAGTCTTTGATTTTACTTCGTCATGTTACTGTTTTAACACACTAACTATACGTGGTCGGCTTGTTAAACTGTGTAACAAACTGTCTTGTCAGTTCCGACAATTTTGTAAATCATATTCGTCAGCGTTGCGTCTCCGTCCGTCGTGCGTCGCGCGTGTCAGCCGCAACGCACTTGACAAGTACCGACACTGACAGGCGTTGACGTAGAAAAAGCTTTCGAAAAAGCCATCATCACTAAAATATAAGGCCATTTTGTTTTACGATAATAAATTTAAATGTCGAACCCAATATTTATTGCCGTTTTTATAGTTTGTACTGTAACTAAAGATGTTATTTTAGTAAATAAAATTTAAAACGTATCGTCGGCTGCGATGCGGGAGCATAGCAAAACGGTTCTCACGATCATCATAAAACTTAACATATCTCTATTATTCTTGGAGCCCTTCCAATGTGGAGCTATTATACCTACTAAGTGTTCAATATGGGATGCATCGTGTCAGCACGGGGATGGCGCGGGGAGCACAGCGACGGCGGCGGCGGCTGCCGTAAGCTGGTGCTAATTACCGTGGTTGTAGTGCGCCAGCGCGCCGGTGTGCCGCAACACGTTTCATCAGCTGACCTAATAACTTCAAATATTATGATGTTAATGTAGGCAGTGGCGGGCGCGCTGCACGCGCGTGCCGCACGCCCAACTTAAGTTTATAAATAGAATGCACATCGCCCTGTATGTATTTAACGTAAGGAGCTTTTTCAGCGAGGCGGGCCAGTCGCCGCGAACGTCTGTGCGCGACGCCCGCGCCTGCCCCGCGCGCCGCCGACCGCGGCCGACGCAACTTTTGGAAACGGAACGCGAACTTTTTTTCTATCGAATTTTTGAAGTTTTTCGAAATACAGTGGGTGCAGTGCGGGTCCCCTGGCCGCCCAGTGAGTGAGCGCTGTTCACGCGTGGACTAGCCGCTAATCACCGCGGCGCGTAACCGTGTTTCAAAAATAAAACGTTGCCGATTCGAAACCGGAGCACCCCGAAGGTTAATGACAAAATAAAAAGCATGCATTAAAACTGTGTGTCTGAAAACTCTGGGCGATCGCAACCTGGATCCGTGTTCTATGTGCTATATCCACACGTGAGTCGCGGTATATTTTGCTATGACGATACATCGACGTCTATCTTTTAGGAGACTGTTTTATTCAACTTTTAACACACTAGTATTCACGTATTGTTGTAAGACAAACGATTCCCGTGGTACAAAGTACAGGCCAGTAGTTTATGCAAGTTATTGTACGAGTTAACATGTTAATTAGAGTACCAGTTGTAATTAACTCACGGCGCATTCACCGCCGGTGTTGGCAGTTTTGCAACAAATCAAGGTGTTAGTATTTGTTTACATTCCACTTTCGTAATAACAGCGGTGAGGAATCAAGCTATGTAGACCAAATTTCGGCACATATTTTGAAAACGATGCAATACGATAAAAATTCATGTAGATAAGTAAGTATAGGACTAAAAACACATTATAAATTATACAGCAAACATATAACATATTTTCCTACAATAAGTACAAACTCTTTATACAAACATTTCCTATTTACCTAGCCGTCTTAACGTCCTAGTCGTCTTTGTTTCTTTGATATTTGATAAGTCCTCGTTTAAATTCGTAAAACTCATTAATATACAAATGATACAACTACTTAGTTACTTTGATCGTTATTTTGATCAAAACTATTGACTTGGAAAGCGAAGCACTGATATTTTATACACTGATCTATTAAAGGTTTTACCTGCTTATCTGTCATTCTATTTCCTGATAATTCAAAGAAGGAACAGCTCGCATTTTTTTTGTTTTCTTAATTCTGCAGCCTAATTCTGCAATTTTTTATTCGAACACCTCAATTCTAAACTTTTTTTAGAATCCAATTCAGTGGAACCAATCCATTCTCGATCAAACCTCCCGTATGGTGATTTACGACAAGTTGCGAAACGTTGCTCGATAATGCTCATAGTTCATCGTACGAGGCGTTTGGACAATGTTGACCCAATATCGCGGGGAGCGGTCTGCTCGGCGAATTACAATGTACCTCATCCTACATTAAACATTCACTAATCGAGACCATGCTTTTTATATTAATTATGCTACCGCGGAACGCGCGGCGTGCGTTTCAGCGGTAATTTCAAGGCGGAAATATTAGCGTTTCGGGTATTATTTGACTTGACGTGTAAATAAATTATATAAGAACAATTATTCGTATTCTTTAAGTTGCAAAATTTTACATAAAAATAGCCTTTATTACTTAGCCTTTATTACTTTGCCTTTATTACTTACTTTTTTCAGGTGAGTTATTGCTTGTAACTTAAAAGAATATTGTAAAATAGGCAACATAGGTTTTGTAGTTTGAGCAATTAAGGAGAATACACAACTTACCCTAATTAACATAATTAGCGTTCATAACAGAAGCAATCGATTTAGCATAGCTATCACAAAAAAATGCTGCAACATTTCACGAGCCCTAACTAATATTTTTCTAATGGATCCATAAACAAAAACATAAAAATCTTACGATCTGAAATGAAATAATCAAACATCGATACTAGGCAGAATGGGCGTTATCTTTGCGTCCACTGCTTTCCCGCGCTTTTCACTGTCACTGATGTCACTCATTACTTATTTATGGTGACCGCTTGATGGTTTGATGACTTGAAGACCTTGATGACTGACATGAAACGGTCGTAGGAATGATGAAAGGTTGAGGGCGCTATTACTGAGACTGAGACACGTGGAGAAATGAATGTAACAACTGATTTATTTGTTGCACTTGTCAGGTATTTATATAGAAATTATGTTTTGATGTTTTATTGTGTAGTACCTACGTCACGTCAGAGGTGTTAAATCATTGATTTATTGTCTTCTTACGAGCATGCCCTATACTATAACCATCCAAATCTTAAATAAGCTATGCTCACCTGCCCGTTACCAATATTCTTTGTACTTTGCCTGAATCGCAGCGCCGCATTCCAGGTAACACACGAAATAAATATTAAAATCGCTAGAGCAATTTTCCTGCCCGTTACCAATATTCTTTGTACTTTGCCTGAATCGCAGCGCCGCATTCCAGGTAACACACGAAATAAATATTAAAATCGCTAGAGCAATTTTCCTGCCCGTTACCAATATTCTTTGTACTTTGCCTGAATCGCAGCGCCGCATTCCAGGTAACACACGAAATAAATATTAAAATCGCTAGAGCAATTTTCGAGCGACTAACAAACAGCTATTAATTGTATAAGTTCTTAAAGATTTGTCAATGCAATATAAAATATTAATAAAGCCTAACCAGCCTAATAAAATATAAACTATTTGTTCAAAACTCTACTCAACAGCAACATTACCTCATATGTGTAAGTAATTTAAATATCTTTGTATCTCAATCGAAATGCACATTTTGTTAATTTACCCAAGAAAATTCAAGCACATTACAAGAAAAAGGTGTAACCAATAAAGAGGTTACAGCTCGTTACAGATTTTAACATAAATTATGATGCGTGTCCAGTGCGAACGCAATTTATTTTAAAGCCGACACACGTGTCGCGGTACTCTGTACCTGCTTGCAAATCTTGCTTCTCAGAAACTTATTTGTGGAATAAATTAGTGTCAACTATAAGTACTGTGTTGTTACTAGATATTTTTTGTCAATTATCTATAAGATTTAAAAAGTGGTATAGTCAAAAATTTCTCGATTGCTAAGCTACAGTTTCGGTTCTCGGGTCGAGTAACGTGTGATCGGATTTTTCTAGACCAGTAGCAGCTCGGAGTTTGGGATGGTCTTCCATTAATGGTAATAGGCGAACGACGACGGACATAAACTTACCGGTGAACTGTGATTATACCTACAGTACACGTCTGCCTAAACCTTCGGGGAAAACAGGCCTGATGGGTATTTATCAAGATCAATCGATTTATGCGTATTTTGCTGAAACTTCTTTTTCCCAGCTAAACATGTAATTATTACTTTAATTAGTATATTTGGAAAGTCTCCTTCTATATTTTATTCACACACATACCTGCCTCTATACCCCAAAAATTAGAAAATGTTGTGCTCCTGTATATTCGCAATACCGGTATGTTAAGCTGTCATGTATATAAGAAAAAGGAAGCGAGTCTATTGCTATTCAAATCAAAACTCCAAGTTGGTACTGATTTTATGAGGTAACTCGGCAAACGAGCAGGCGAGCTACCTGACGGTACGAAGTCATCGCCGCTCATGGACATCTGCAAAACCAAAGGAGTTGTAGATGCGTTGCCGAGCCTATTTAAGGAAAATCTAGGGGAAAGAGAAAAGGAGAAGAAAGGGGACTGAGGGAGGAATTGCGCCTTTAGCTCAACATTGTGATCAAACCCCTATGCCGATCATATTATGTATGTACTTATCCACAAAATAACTTTTCCTACAAAACGATTCAGTAAAATAGTAGTACAGTGCTACGTCTATATTTTTATTCAACACCAATAAACTGGTAGTGAAACATGCGCGCGCGCAACCGTTGTAAACTCCGTTTTATTGCGGAGTCCGTTTGAAAAAAATACAAACTGTAAAGAAAGTAAACTTGCACGTTTATTTAGCGTTGGATTACATTCCTTCGATGGGTGGGCAGAGAAGCAGGTCGTCTTAGAAATATCATCAGGAATCTATCTGAGGTACATTACAGATTATAGTTTATGTGGGGGGTCAAAAGGATAACATTTAATAATTCCTCTGCACTCACCCTAGGTTCGCACCTAGAAATCGTCATAGATAATAAAACATACCATCACGCCTGTATTCACCGAAGGGTTAGGCAGGGGTATACTAATGTACACCCACATTTTGCCGGTATTTTTAGGTCCTAGACCTGGAGATCGAACCCAGTACCTCTAGCGTAGCAGTCACTCTTAGGACCACTAGACTAATGATCTTCTACACAAGACGAATAATCTTCCTTAGATAATCCTTCAAACGGATTTTCATAGGGTTTTCACCAATAGAATTGGTGAAAACCCTATGAAAATCCGTACAGTTCTTTCTGAGAAAAGAGCGAACAAACAGATAAAGCGCCACGGACTTTAATTTATAATATGTACCTAATGATAAACGTTTTGTAAACATTGGTTACATTACACGTTGCACCAATACAGGTCATTCAGGTCTTTGAAGGTCGCTTAATTATTTTTTTACAAAGTCGCTAGGTACTTCGGTTCATGTTAATCAGATATCAGTTTGAGGGCACACTTGACCTTTTTATCTCGAAGGATATCGCCTATCGGAACTTGTTTGAGCCTCTGAAGAGATTACTTTGCAAAGTAACCTTTATTTTTGGAGGTCAGCAGATAACCTACATTGTTAATTATAGAGAAATTAATGTTTATATGACATTCATTTTGTGTCCACTGCCTCATTAGTCTAGTGGTCCTAAGCGCGACTGCTACGCTAGAGGTGGATTCTATCCAGGTCGAGCAGTGTTATTGGGATTTTCTATGAAATTCTCAGTAGGAGCTCGGGAGTCCAAATTTGTGCCCAGTGAATGGCAATAGGCTCGCCCTCTATTACATGGAACCAAAACATACCGGCAAAATGTGGGTGTACACACCTCTGCCTAACCCTTCGGGGAATACAGGTGTGGTATGTTATTTATAATATTTGTTTAAAAGATAAACATACGTAAGTAAAAACAATTCAAAAAGTATTAAATAAAACAAAATATCGTCTCGTTGTTTTTACCGGTCAATTTAATGCTCCTCCAATATTACAACGTATTTTTTTTTAAATTCATGTATCTTCTCCTTAAGAAACATAAAATCCAACTGACGTAATCAATGTTTGTACAATATCTGTAGCGGTTGTCAATTCTAATACGTTCACGGTAGTCGCAACCACAAAATAAATGATTAACTAAAAGAACACCAGATACGAACCTTGGAGCGGATACTTACGCCAGTATTATAATTATTTACAATCGTAAATTGTATTAGCGAATGATTCCGTTTATTTTTTCAATCGTAGTCAATGATAGAGTCGGTTTGCGTACTCGGCGTGTCGGTAACTCAGATTGTATCGCCACACCCGTCTATTTTGGCGAGTAGGAAGTTTATTATGTATTTATAAATGTAGCTAGTGTTGCGGTGCGTTCACACTCGCCCCGTTATTCCAAATTAATACGCAAGTATATGTTGAAGTAAGAAACCATAGCACACTTGGTTCCAATTCATTTGATTTCTGATTTGGTACACACGGCCACAGGTCAACCTATACAAAACCATTTTAAGCTGATCTCGCATTGTATAGGCTTCCTTTATTATAAAAGACCAGCGTAAACTGGTTTTGTATAGCTTGATGTGTAGCCGTGCGTACAAAAACTTGTCAAAAATAAACAAGTCAGTAGGTAATAAATGATGATTTTGATAATATAATAGCAAAACTAAGGTCCAGTACGCAAGTAAATGTTAATTTTTTTGTTGAAACAAGCTGTGTATGAGACACAGCTTGGATGAGTTTTATAAGGAAGAAAGTGCAATAAAGTCTGTGTTATTACAGACTTTATTGCACTTTCTTCCTTATAAAACAGCAGAAACAATGGTAAAAGGATTTGTCTTTGCCGTCGGATCAAGCATCGGTAAATACATTAAATTTAAGAAGCAACACAACGTTAAATTAGAACACTTAAATGGGCTTAAATATATTTTACTCAAAGATAGCACTTAGTTTAATTTTAAAAAACATTTTCCAAAAATCATATATAATCAAATGTGTGTATAGCGTAACCCTAAAAACACAATAATTGTAAAATAAGGACCTTGTCTTCATTATGCACAACAAAAAAAAATAGGACTTACCTCTTTCCTATTCCGTACCTCATGAACAGTGCAGATCTGCTACCATCTCAAACTGCAAGACAGAAATATAATGTATTAGTAACTCGGTATATAAGGACTGGAAGTCGTGACGATTAATCGCAAAAGTGTTAGGATCCTGACATATCTATTTCAGTGGTCGGTTCCTGAGCAAACTTCATAACGCGAACTGTCTGGGATCAAAGCCTAGACTTTTCATACGATGATATATGCAGTGAGATATCTTAGCCGACTTTTAAAAAGACGTTGAAGTTTGAAGGGGACTTTATAATAAAACACATAAAAAAGGGGCACTCATTAAATGTATTGACTTAAGGCAGTAGCCTCCAATGTCCTCACATCCTCTTATTGCCCTAATGTACCAGTGAGCATGCCCTAGTGTAATGTTATACCTTTTATTTTAAAAGAGTGTCCATGGATTCTTCTCCATATCAACAACTTTCTGGGGCAGTGCAACTAGAGTCATAACGTTTCATAAATGCTTGTAACATTTAGGAAACTTACAGCAAAGCTTATTTGAACTCAATAAGCTCAATTTTTAATTGCGAACAAACGGTCTCCTCAACTATTAGATTTGTATTGAGGATTCGACGAAGTGCAATTAATGTTTGTCAAGTAAGTAAGTGGATTTGCATTTTTTATTGAGAAAATTTCTTTAAACCTAAAAGGGTGCAGTTTAGAAGCGATTTTCTATTATCCTTTTATGTGACGAGTGTTTAAAACATTATAGACGATCCTATATGTATTCAGCCGTCGAATCCGAAAAACGACCCATTATTTGGAGCATATTTTCATTTACTGAAAATATTACGTTTTTGAGGTGATAGAAGTCAGCTGATGAGTTCTGCTGGTCTTCTGGTTGAAGACCAGTTGCACCAGCAATAATTAATAATCAATAATAATTGTGTTCCGGTTTAAAGGGTAATGTGACCTGTGGAAAATTTGGATTCACTGGAAAAATACGCGAATGATATAACAGGTAGCGTTGTTTTGGCTTTGATTATCGCTTATCATCAGTTGACTGGTATACCTACTTGTTATCATTTTATTACAATAAAAAGTTAATAGCTTTCTTGATATTATCAAGTTTAGCTTTAACTGATAGTCTATTAAGAGACATTTAATATTTAACAGTTTGAAAACAAAGTTTAGTTTCTTGTACATTTTCTAGCAGAGCAAGTAAATAAAATATGAGTGAACGATGCACACGATTATTTCGTTCGAAGAACGTTATGGAAAAATACTTTGTAGTTTTTTTCGACATCATAAAAAAGTTAATTGTCTTATTTACATTAACTCAAGAAATACTGTCAATATATTTACTTTAATATAATCCGGTCTTATCGAACTAATATTACAAATGCGTAAATAGTTCTGTCTGTTTGTTTAATACGGTGTCACACGTAAACTGCTGAACCAATTATGATGAATTTTGGTATAGAGATAAAAAGGACCCTGGTGAAGGATATATGCTACCATTTATCTCAAAAAGTCCTTTGGCACGCGAGTGAAACCACTGCCTGGCAATATGCAGTAGGTAACAATTAATAAAACAGAACCTATAACGATAACAAATTATGTTATACGAGTATTATTAGAAAGTTGTCTAACTGACGGGTTACATGAAACAAAGAAAAAGGTGTCAAAATCGCCTCAGCAGTTTTGAGTGATGTGCCCACATATAGATAAACAGATCCAGTTGTTTTTGGAGGCTAGATATTAATCCCGGAGCTATTTATCTGGATGTTTAATTAGCATTTTGCTTCAGCGGATGCAGTTAATACTAGTCCGCATACCGATTCATTTCTCGCTACAGTTCCTAGAAGGTATTTAGAAGATCTTTCCTAGTTTATTTTTGCGTTGATTATTATTTATTGCGTGCAATATATTCTTACGTCCAATTTTCTATTAGAGTATAACCACCGGTGATACAGTTTGTTTTACATAATGTATTTAACCCTACATAAAAATTACAGAATTAAAGATCAAAACACATTTTAATCGTTTAAAACATTTATGTAATAGTTCAGTAAAGAGAGCTTTTAAAAACACGCGTAATGATATTCTTGTATTAGTTTGCACAAATTTCTTTAAACATGTGTATTGTGTGTATGTGTTGTATACTTGTGAAAGTATAACGTTAAATAAAATTTAAAGAGTGGACGCATTCGGCTATTATTTTTGAAGCGGCGGTAGCCTAATGGCTAGGGCGTCGGACTTGCGATCATGTGGTTGCAAGTTCGAAACCCACCCATTGCACTACCGACGTGAACCCACTCGTAACACAAGCATTTAGCTTAGCATGAGGGGTTAATAAGATTACTAGTAATGTATGACCGACATTGCTAGTAAGATTTTTCTTTTAAAAGAAAAAAAAAATCCTATGCTATAATTATTGTCAAATTAATTTATACTATTCGTAAACTGTTGTTTGCTTGTTTTGCAACATAATCAGTCTGTATATTATGTTTAATATCATACATACATGTCTATTCGATAGGATCCTTTAATGTTCTATAAATGACTAGCCAACTACGTAAGATATGGAGGTAAATAATGAAACATGTCACACGAAATGACTGCCTCGTTGGTCTAGTGGTCCCAATCGCGACTGCTACGCTAGAGGCCTTGGGTTCGATCCCCAGGTCGAGTAAAGTGTTATTAAGTTGTCTATGAAATTCTTAGTAGCAGCTCGGAGTCTGGATTTGTGCCCGGTGAATGGCAATAGGCTCGCCCCCTATTACATGGGACCCAAACATACCGGCGAACTGTAGGTGTACATTAAGTACACCTCTGCCTAACCCTTCGGGGAACACAGGCGTGATGGTCACACGAAATAGGTACAGCATAGTCTTTACCTCGAGTGACCAGTCAGATTATCAATTATACTCATCATTATGAATAACTTTTACTATAGGACCAAACCGATTCTCGATTTCTAGGTTGCTCCTATAATAGGTATTGTAAATGATTATTTTAGTGAAGACAAAATTGGTTAAACATCGATGCGTTCAACCTAGTCAACCACCATGGTTTAATGGTCGCAAGTGCGGCTAGTAACCATTAGGTTCTTAATACGATTCTCAGGTCACGCTAATTGGTTTGTCCCGATAAAATTATCAGTAGCAACTCGAAGTTTAGATTTGTACTCGTTTAATGGCAAAAGGCTGGCCTTGAAACCTAGAAAAACTTATTTATCAAGGAACTATTGGTGTACATCGATACACCTCTGCCTAAGTATTCTTTGATACAAGCGCGATAGTATGAGATATGAGAGTATTGTTTTATTATCCATTTAAACTCGATTTATACCGAAACGCGTATCCAGAATCACAATAAATACATAAACTTCCATTTTGACGTCAGAATATAGCCTAAGAGTTCCATTCTGCCGTTTAGAATAGTCTAAGAGTTCCATTTTGACGTCCAGAGATATTACGTCGGCTTTAACGGAACGGTTTTAGAAAATTGAACACTCTATTCAGTTCAGTTCTGGATTCGGTTGGCCACTAGTATTTATATCACAAAGAACTTCTATATTTGCAATCATTTTGGCTCTTCAGAATATATTTTTAAATGTAGCAATGTAGGATGTTATTTATTTAGTTTTGTTTGTATAGTATAGTTAAATAGAGTTCAAATAGTGTTTTTCGTGATTAAGTAGGTATCAATCCATATATTGTCCCACTGCTGGGCAAAAATCTCCTCTCATAATGAGACGGATAAGCCTATAATTCACCACCGCCGCCGCGCCGTTGGGCAAATCAACCCGCACTGGGCCCGCGTGGTGGATTACAGCCCACTCCCTCTCACCTAGACAAGGTCTGTGTCCCAGCAGTGGGGACATTATATTATATTGGCTGATTATGGTATTCATATGCTTATTCAAAACCCTAACCTAACCTAAACCCTAACCGAAAATGGATAGTAAACAAATTAAGAGATCTGAGTGTCATTAGACACTCAGATCTCTTAATTTGTTTACTATCCATTTTCATGCAATTTCTACTTTTTTCTTTTCAATCAAAGGAATTGTATTCGAAATTCGTAGCCGATTATTTTCTAGAATAGTTTTCACTGGAAATTCGTCCATACAATCTATTTTCACACACAAAACTATGTTTTGTCGTTCACCTTTTGAATGTTTATCGGTCAGTCATTCACTCAATCAACTTGACATCTTTTGTTATCATCACAAAAATGTCAACCATATTTTTTCTCGCGGTCGTAAATACGATTCGCCTTCTATTTTCAAATCGACAGTGTTGCTAGCATCCTAAATAAAATAAACCCTTTTAAGTGTGAAGCTATTTATATGTATTGAGATGTTGTGTGAATGGAGACAGATTTACCCTTAGTCACACGACACATTAACTTTTATTAATCTTGTCAGACACTAGTTTGGCATCCATGTTTTTTAATGACCGCCATTAGTTAAGTGCTTAATAGTTGGAAGTGAATAATATGTCTGAGAGTAATTTTTCAATCAGTTTTGACCTGTCGTTTAGTAATCTAAAAACATTTCATTTGGTAGAAGGGAAGTAAAGATTTGTTAGATTTTAATAGACGGCCAAGAAATATATTATTATTGTTGTATTTTCATAGTCAATAATAGAGCGTGAAGTGCTTCTGTGTGTTCAAATGTTGGAACAATTTAAAGTAGATTTAACTCGTGTTATTAAACTCACCCCACACTATAAAGTTTTAGCGTTTTTCTAAACTACCTCTTCATCTCGTAGATCTGTTTACCGCACGATGTTGCACAAATATACACAAATGTTGTTATAGTAATTTAGATAACTAAAAGTTTCCTCGAAGCCTTGAGTTTTTGGCCTTCCCAGTGAAATACATCTAGCAATCATTGTAATCAACAGCCGTAATTATAGTTAAATTCACACTTACACACAAATGTTTAAAAATCACGAATACATCCAGATACCAACAAATGGATATTTTAAACTTTTAACCACAAACACATTTTATTCGGCGCTTCCTCATCGATAAGTAAATCCATCACTAAATACTATTTTTAAGACTGGCAACACCTATTTTTTACGCGCCATACTTGCTAACGCGCGGAGATTAGCCTCAGTCGAATAAATAAATGTAAATATAGGTAACAGCGGCATCGTAATTACGTTTGCCAGGTTAACTCTGGTGCTAGCAACGTGTTTATTAGTCTGAAAGAATTATTTCTGTTACGAACTTGGCATTCGTCGGTATCTCGGCTCGGATTGAATGTGAGGAATCAAATGAATTTAGGTTAGCTGTGGTAGGTGGCGGACGAGCTTAGTTTTAGTTGAGATAGGTAAGGTTATTAGCGAAACTGCAAGTATTTTAATGCTCTTTCTGGAAGAGTGGAAGAAGCAATAGGAGTATGTAAGAATCGTAATATACGTAGCAAAGCACGTGATTGCATAAAGTTAGAGGTGTGTGCCATGGATTCACACTCAAGACTGCTGACTTAGCAGACGCCTTCGCATCATCACCATATCAGCCTAGTGCCGTCCACTGCTGAACGTAGGCCTCCCCCATAGAGAGCCAACCAACCCGGTCTTGGGCAGCTCGCAGTCATCCGTTACCAACCTCCTTCAAATATCGCTAATGCTCATATCACATAGCTAGGTCACCAAAAAAAATACTGGTAAGTAAAAAAATAATAGTCAGAATTCAAGCATTATATTCAGGGACGGTACCATATTGAATGATAGAAGCATTCAGTGATACTTTTAATCTTATAAGGTGTAATAACTCCTTCCGTATTCAAATATTCGTACTAAGTACATATGTAACTTTACTTAAAATTTGTCCTAAGAAGTAGTTACTATCCATTATTCAGCTCCGCGGTTCACGTAGAAGTCGTTTGTACGGCACATCGTTTTGGCTCATTGTCACATGTTCCGGCACAGCTTGTTTTATTTTTCATGTGCTTTTTCGTACTGCACCGAATATACTTGTACAATCGATACTTTAGCCTGACACAGTTAAGCGATTAATAAATTCTTAAAAAATATCTATGGCCAAAGAAGCAGATTATAAATTCGAAATTTGAAACGTTCCATGTTTAAAATGAAAACTTTTTTTTTGCTGTTACTTGGAGTGATGTCTCTTCGACAAAAAAGTAAATAAAATACCTACTTACCTCATTTTTAACCAACATAAGAAAGGAGGAGGTTCTCAGTTAATCTGAATATTTTATATCAGCCAAACTGCGAGACGTCAAGCTTTCTGCGTATAGTCAATTCTTACTGCAAAATAACCGTGTATTTTGATCCATCTCTGACGTGAAACAAAACAAACTTTACAGCAAAAATGCACCAAATCTACTTAATGTATCCAAATCGCTACTAATAAACCGTTACGTCATCACAGATCGATCAAAATCGAACTCTATTTTTATCTTGTTACAGTTTAAAAAAGAATGACTGGCAACACTGAGGTTAAAGACTTCAAAACGCTGGGATATTTTCGAGATCATACGTAGTTGCTAAACGTAGTAATAATATCGAAGTTTACAATAAATATTGCTACAACTCAATCCTAATAATACTCGGAAATGATTTCTCATATATTCACAGACTACACCTCTTTACTAAGCTCAACGTTAAATAAAGACGATGTATTTATTTGCGCGATCTCAAATAAATAAACGTTATGATAGATCCATACAGATTTAACCTGTTACTCAAAGAACGACTTTTAACGTCTGGTATGGATTTTATGTCGTTTATTTTCGTCTCATTTTTCACCCGAAAATGAGCAAGACAAATACAAATTTAATTATGTGAAGGGTCAAATAAATTTACGACTGCTGCGCTCGAGGTCCTGGGTACGATTCTCAGGTCGAGCAAGGTGTTATTGGGTTTTTCTGCGTAATTCAGTAGCAGCTCGCAGAATGGATTTGTGCCCGGTTAATGGCAATAGGCGCGCCCTCTATTACATCGGACCTAAACATATCGGCAAAGTGTGGGTGAACATTCGTCATTGGTACACCTCTGCCTAATCCTTCGGGGATTACGTGCGTGGTATATTTTTTTTTTATGAAGGCCCAAAAATCACTAAAACTATTATAACGTCCCCGCCGAGTTGAGTTTGTAATAATAATATAAGGAACTAGAATTTTCAACCACAATACAATTTTGATTGTGCCTGATTAACTCAGGCATATAAAAATAATAATATAATAACTATTTCATACATGGCAACATTTCATTACCTTTTACAACTGTCAGTTTTAAATATTTAATCTTGCGTTACGTAGATATGCTAGTTAACGTCTATAGTCCACGATATAGGTCAGTTTACTTTGAAAATGATGAATTCTTTTAGAATGGAACAATATGCTTTACGAGTGAGAATAATTTATTTAAAAGGCACAAAAAAGTGTTAATCCCGAGAGATAGATAATTCTATTAGTTTTACAATAATTTTCACGGAGCAAAGTGGTGAAAGTGTTTGTAAACTGACTAACGATACATTAGGAAATCATATGGGGCAATGCTTTTTAAAATGAAATCATTTTTGATGCCAACTGTACAATCTTTACGATGTTTTAAGTGACTGACGAAGGAAATTTAGGCTAGTCGTAGATTTGTATAGTATCTTGTCTATCGTGTGTTTCTTTTTGATAAATAATGTGAAGTAAAACAGGCGGAGCTATGCCTTAATGGGTCGCGGTCAATGATCGCCGAATCACTTAGGCGCTACCGAATGACATCATTAGTGCAGCCAATATCGTTGCATCGGAGCGATATCTTGCGAAATATTGTTGGTCTGCCTATTAAGCAGTTCTTTTTGTCGTAATAAGATGATAAACTGCTGGGCAAAAGCCGCCTCTAATTGGTTCCAGGTACTCTTTTCCTTTGCCCAGCAGTGGAACAGAGACGACTAAAAAGACGATAAACATGCATACAAGGCTGCCTGATGGAAAAAGGCAACATGAGCCCTATTTTCCATTACACTTACGCCGTGTCATATTGACACTTTAGTTGTTAAGTCTCATTTCAAATGTGATAAGGGAAACTTACGACTACATACTTACAATCACGCCTTTTCCTATAGAGGTAGGCAGAACCTAAGGAATGCCGGAAGAATAACTACGTTAACCCCTATATCACGTGGACAAAAACAGTTATCTAAAGTTTTTTTAAAGTATGAATACAATGGCGGAATAAGTCGGCATGTTTATTAAAAGTTTGACACGGTCAATAGTGCCGGCGGCGGTCATTGCGATCGCAGTTAACATAAACACAACTCCATTTCAAACGTTAACGCTAGCTCAATGCTGAACCATTTACTACTAGATACTTTATTGTGTTTAAATTTGAATCGGTTTAAACTTAATATTGGTGTAGAATATTAAAAGGTTCGAAAACTTTAAATAAATAAAAAAGAGAAACTTAAAAAACATAGATTGGTTCTATGTACCTAGTTACTTAACAACATTAGTTGATTTGAACTGTTAGTTTCTAGATTATAATATAACCTACATAAGCACTTTTTTACTACTTTATCGTAGTGAATTATTTAAAGGAAAATGTAATACTTAAAAGTGTCTTTAGTAATGACTTATTTTGCTTCCAATCTAATTTATTAAAACCTAAGAAAGAAAGAAAAATGGTTTTCAATTCGTATTCGTCATAGACACAAAACTCGAATACATAACCTGAAAAATAAAAGTTATCAGTTATTTGAATCTTAGGTAGGTACGAGACAAAAAAAAAACAATCCATCGGCATCACTCACAAATTGTGAATTAGAGAAATCAAATATTAGCGCTTATACAATAAAAACAATCACTTCTTTCAAACATTTGATTTAGTCTGTAATATCAATGCGGATTGTCACCCAGTGCTTCGATAATAAAAAAAATAAGCTATAAAACACTGCAAAAGCGAAAACGGGCGTTGTCGGTACAGCACACATGATAGGATTACATTATTCAGATGGGTCGGCAGACTATCGCGCCGACTATAATGCCAAGTTAAAAAATTATAAGCTATCCGCGTCTTACCGACTTGATCATCGAGATTGTTGCATGTTGTGTTATATTAAATTATTTTTTCGGTATAAAGTTGTGTAGATATACGGTAATTATAATAAGAAGTTTAACTGAAGAATTTACAGTATGGTGACATTTTATAGTTAGATGATTGTGTTTTTACTCTCAAATACCTATTCATCATCATCATATCCACTTCTGGACGAGCCCGATCGGCGGCTTTCCTCAATAACTACTAATAAATGATAATTGATATTTAGTTGTGTGAATACATCTTCTATAGACACCTTTAAAAGTCAATGTTTTACATTTATAGTACCTACTAGGTGGCACCGCCCCTCATTAAGACTTGTAAAAAGAATCGCTGCAACTAACACACAATTAATTGAATTTCATTCATAAAATATGTCGTTGTATTAATTATGTTGAAACTTGGCCAACATGAGTCAAGAGTATTTAGATTTTACTACAGGCAAAGACAAAGAATAGCGTCAACACATTCATAACTCTTAACCTAGTTAAGAAAAAAACAAAGTCGTGACTACACTGATTACTGTCATTACTTTGTGACTAATTGTAATGCAAATTATACCCGAAACTTACACAACAAAACATAAGTACATACGGCCAAAGAGTTATGTGTACAGTTAAAGACGGACGGACACTAATTGTGAAACAGTGTGCCCATGCAAAGAATATTTATCTCCTGATATTACTGTCAAAGACAACGTTTTTTTAGGTGGCTGATTCTAAGAGTTAAGTCTAAGAGGTATGGTTCATTCTGAAGATCTATCAATTGCTTTGCCATGTTGTTAACCGAAAATTTAGATCATATAAACATACATTTTCCTACCCATCTGTATCAGGCTATGTTGATAAGGTACATAAAAGAGTCTACATTAATTAAATCAAAGAAATAAGCTTGAAAGAGAAAAGAAAAAACACAAGTAGCTCATATGCAGAAATAACAAAAACTGGAATAAAGCAAGCTAGGCATGCACTTAACTCTTTTGCCCAGTGTACTTAGACTAGTCTTCAAGCGTTGCTCCATCCGCTGTCGAACGTTTGTCGCTTGCGTGGGCAGATGAAAAGATACCTAATTACGCATATTTCACGTTTTGTAACTATCGACACAAATTGTTTGAGGGTAACCCTCGACATTCATGTTTCCGCTGTTGCGAGACCACAGAAGTTTGTTAAGATTTATGTCTCATTAAGCCTGATTATTGTAGTTTTATATTATCATTTGCCAGATAAAAAGCTTTGAGAGATTTCGTGATGAGCTTTTTGCGGATGTCAGTATGCATAATGGTAAATTTGCGTGTGTTTATGACCCTGTATTGCTCATTGATGGTTTTTATACTTCAATTGTTTAATTTTGCGTAATTTCTTTAATTAGACAAATGACGAAGCTGCCTCATAGATTTCCTAATCTTAATTCGAAAAACTGCAACTACTCTAAGATACCGTTCAATCAAACGTCTTCATTTAGGTTAACCAAAGCCTATGGAATTCAATCAATGCAAGTTAAAAGACAATTATGTATTTATGTTTAGTTGCTCCTTGTCTATCAGGCGTCCTTTTGGTGTCAATTTTTGCTCACATTTTCGGGTATATGCTGTTGATATGGCCAGCTCGAGGCCATTTTTTAGTCTTATTGTTTTTCTCAAATATCCAATATTTCAGAGAAGGAGAGTTGTCACAAACTGGACACGTGATAACATACCGCTATCATGAACGAACTACATGATTGTAACTGCTCAAAGCAGTGAAATTTGGAAAAATAGGTAATACACCTTTGGTCAGTATTGATGCCATATTTTTTTATATGGCCTGTGTATACATGATGTTGCTTCTCTATTAAGCGCTATATTTGTAAATGGCTATACTTAAAGTCTACCACTTTCCCCGACAAAGAGATTTACACGAAAATTCTAAATTTTTGTCTTTACTCTTGCACTAAATCTTTCACCATCAATTTCGAAGGTATTTTAGGGCAACCACCTGGATCGTCTGCAACAATGTACATAACATAACACTATGTCTGGTTCGTGGTTTAAAAACTGCGGGTATTAACCCACTTGTGAGCTAATTCGAGCTGCGCGTACGCAACCGCGGGCGATCCCGGCTGCGTCAATACGTGTGATTGATGATATTTGACAACCATGGCTTGTTCGTTACCGTTAGTGATATGACAAGGATTTGTATATTGGTTATAGACGTTTCGGTGAAGTTTGTTTCTAATTCGAACTGCCATAAAAAAGTAAACTACATCATTGGTCACAAGCGCGATTGCCGAGTGTAAAATCGTGGATGGGAATTATTCTCATTAAAGCAGTGTTTTTCATTGATGTTTCGGAACTCGGATAGATTTGTGTCTGTATAATGGCAATAGGCTCTCCTATAGGACCACAAAATATACCGACTAACTGTTACTATGTGGGTGTAGGGTGTACCTCTGCCCAATTCCTCTGTGTCTGTGTTTAACATTATGCTGGTCAATGATCGCCATACCTTTTATTTGTGTTATCATCTTTAGCCTATACTGGACTGTCACTGGACATAAGTCCCTCTAACTACGTTACCCTATCTTCCTGTAATTGTCTTGATAATAGGCATGGAATACAATAACTAAAGGAAGACAAGGTTGACTATTTATCCTAAAGTATAGGAATGTTCACAAATGTTCACAAACCCAAATCCCATATATGGAAATAACATAACACAAACGCGGCACCCAGATTCGGTCCATATAAATATAAATTTTAGCGCGCAGCATTCGAAGACTGGCAAACATTCACCGATGGAATAGTAAATTCCTTTTGGATTCAGGCCATGTTACCTATGCTGTATAGTTGTAATTAGTCAGTCAACGGACTCTCATCAGGTCATTGTCTCCACTGAAATGGTATGTTCAGGTCCCATGTAATAGGGGGCGAGCCTATTATCATTACCAGCACACCTAGTGACCTTAGTTTTTTATTTGTTTGTTCATTTTATCTGTGTGTTGTCTCCTTGCTCAATAAATGTGTTTTCTTTGTTTCTTTCACTCACCGGGCACAAATCCAAACTCCGAACTGCTACTGAGAATTTCATAAAAAAACCCAATAAAACTGTTTAATTATTATGGGCTGTAAGTAAATGATAACTGGACACCAAATTATGCACTTTATAAAGTCTTTAGACTACATTATATTTTAAGCGTTTATATGATCAATATTTGCCTGAACTTGAAGCCTAAGTACAGTCCCATTGCTTACTAGTCGCTTGAGCGGCTGGTGAGCATGGGATCCTGGCTTCGATACTTAAGTCAACTAAGTGGTATTAGATTCTCGATGAAATTCTCAGCAGCATCTCCATGTTTTTTTGTAAGTAGATACACACAGCTACAGGTCAACCTATACAAATCCAGTTTAAGCTGATCTCGCATTGTATAGGCTCCCCATACAATAAGAGGCCGGCGTAAACTGGTTTCGTATAGCTTGATGTATAGCCTTGCGTACTTTAACTACCACTACCATCATTGATACCTTTCAGGGATACGTTAACTATAAATATTTATATTAAATAAATCAATATTTGATTTTGTGTCTTAAAGTCAGAAATACTTGCCAATATAGATAATATATAAGTACTTTCCTGCGCTACAGCTGTTTCTAGGTTATAAAAGTACACACGACATCAAGTCAGTCAACCAGTTGCACTACAAAAATCACAGCTATTGCCTCGGAATACGGGCAGTCTAAAGGGCAAAGTATATGTAGGTAGTTAGATGTGTCGCCGTGTAAGTACCACACAATCAAATAACAATCAAGATCGAAAGGTTTCTTGGCCGAAACCAACCTTTTTCGCTATTCATACTCTGCGGTGTGGGTTGCGAATTCAGTTTGATTTGTAATGGTAACTTCTGGCGACTTCACTGAAAGGGGGTTCACTGAAAGAGAGAGAAGCGTAACTAGGAAAATATGCTCACATAGTCTGCTCAGCTGTTTTCTACTTCTTCTTCTTGGCTTACACCTTGGTTTGTCCATATGTATTTTTTACATGCATGCCTACCATATTAGTTGTGGAATCAGCGTTTTCTACCGACTGCCTTTTCGCTATTGAAGGTTAACTATAAACAGGGGTTCCAATTTTATTTGCACCCGTGAGGTTGATTTTCATTGAAACTTAATCGTTTTGTTTGCAAAACTCGAAAAGTAGTCGATGTCTTAAATTTCTTGCACAACGTTTTCTAATCGCGTTATTTAATACTTTTAATTAATATCAGACAGAGCCACGGTAAAGCATGGTCATGTTTACCGAGTTATATATAGAAGATATATAAATCCATTTAATGCAACAGAGTAGCATAATAAGATATTGACTGACAGGCAATAAGAGTTTATGGCAATCTCCGAACACCCATCTGGGTGTGCTTTACTTATATATATACCAAAATCTAGTATTCTCTATTCAAAACGTTTGACGTCATAGCCAGTATTCTCGAACACTTATCATAAATCGTTACGTCACAACTCTGAAATTTCACAATTCGCATCAATCCGTGGAGCGTGCATTGTATCGAGTTGGATCGCTGATCGATTGGCCGCGACTTGGCATCGGATCACACGCTGTATCTATGCCAGTATTGCCAGATATTAACGGATTTCTGACAGATACGCGGCGAAAATCCCTCGTTGTGTAGTGCATTGAACTTTTGCTGATATAGCTACCCTAGTTGTTGAAATAACTGGCGTGGGTGTTGTTGATGTAAGTTCTAAGCAATAATTGTTAGGCGAAGAGAAACTGCGAGTATATTGGTGTACTTACACCCGTGGAGGAATAATAGATAGGTAATAAATTTATTTCATTAATTTTAAAAAGAAGTCACGTAGGCTTTTGGCCAAAGAATCGATGATGACACTTATGAGATTTTACTGCAGATTTTTTAATATAAACAAAACGACTACCTATTTCAAATACTTGATAATGTAAATGATGAAATTAGCTCATGAACATACTGAAGGAATGTCTACTAGACCAGTTTAACTATGTGATACATTACGTTATGTTATAATAACCATAAAATTTAATTCCTAGTCATAATTCCAAAGCTTTATATTCCAATGTCATTAGGTATCATATTTTTAGGTGTCTGGGCTTTTTCTTAAATTAAATGGCAGAGCCGTAGAGCAAGTTTCTGCTTCGCTAAGCGTTTTACGTTTGATCCCTATACGGTAAAATAATGATGGCTTACAGATAGATGCTTCGATTGTCCACACCCACTATTACTGATCAAAATTTTGTATATGGCAACACAAAAACAATCAATATCACTTCCGTCATACGATCAAACTATGCGAGACTGAAAAACAATCCATATAGACAAGTACATTATAGGGAACTGTTTAATATCCTGCTCAAGAGTCAATTTGCTATTTAAAACGTCATACTTCAAACAATCCGACGCGATATACCTTCAGAACACTGAAGATATAAACCCGACGCGGGATGACCTTCATCATTGAACTCCTCGGCACAGACCAGCATCTCACAGTGTCAGTCGTCGGCCCGCCAAATAAACACGCATTTGAACCAAGCGCCATATTTTTTTACGCACTTCAACTGTTTAATTGAACTTTTTTTTAAATTCTATTACTCTTTACGTATCATCTTTACGGACCATCTCTTGGTGAAGGGATTATTATAAGTGTTTTGTATTGTAAAAATAGCATTAAGTCTGTTATGACTCCAACAATAGGAGCGCGAAATAATTCGTAGTGCACAGTTTATACAACCACAACTTTTTACATTGAGAAAACTCACTTACTCCGAAAAAAAACTGCCGTAAGTCCTAAAATTATGTTCCGTCAACTAACCCACAACCCGTGGTGCAGTTTCATCATCAACCCATCATTTTGTCCCACTGCTGGGCACAGGTTTCTGGGGTAATGAAGAGGATTCAGAGCCTCTCTCCCCATTATGTGCCACTGGGCCGGTTTTAGTGGGTAAGAATCCTTTCGCCGCCTTTTCAAGGCTTACCTAAAACAAAAAAAAAACCTATGACTGCACCTGACGCAGCTTACCGTGACTGTAAATTATACAAATTATATATTACACGTGATTGTATATTATGTTTTTTTTTTTTACGATTTCCCTATGTTTATCTAAGACAATGACAGTGAGTTGTGATCGATATGGCGTTAGTCGTAAGACGCACTCGTACGGCATCCGAGGCATTACACGGAAGGCGGGCGGAACACACTAAGTCGTTTGTAATGCACGCGCCGCATCCGTCTGTGAACCGGTCTGGTAAACAACTGTATTGTGTACGGAATTAGATGCATTCAAATGAAAACTAAAAGCGGAAGAAATTAAACACAATGTTTTTAGGAAAGGAAAGAAACAGGAATTCTTTGTTTCTTTGTTTGTAATCTATATATCCTGAAACCACCGAACACATTTCAATCATTCTTTTAGCATTGCAAAGCTACATAATAAAACAGGCTATTTATTATCCTGCAGGATAACTGGCATCGTATTTAAATTCTCTATTATTAATGTTTAGAATTAAAAGCTATATACATAATAATTCTATGAGTTTAATTTGAGTTTGTAAAAAAAAATGGACCCCACAGGTCCGTATAGAAGAAAACAAAGATTATTTGCTGAAATTAATTTGCAAGCGGGCTTGTTGTGTGATTAATTCCAGAATTGCCTTATATAGTCATTATTGCCTTATATGATCTTGCTGGTCTCAGGATCAACATTGAACATTTATAATGAGATCCTGACGTACTACCTGTTCATCTGTACCAAGAAATCTTGACCTATTTTGAGTACACCATGACTAAGCAGTTATCCATCATCATACTCTCATGAATCATCATTACCTTCCTTCATCTTTGTTTATTAGTGAAGTGCTTCCAAGAGCTGCGATGCGTAGGAAATTGATCTCTCTCATTAAAAAGCCCAATTTATTGAAGTCAATACGTGATAATGACTGGAAACTTTGGCATGGATCACGCAATTTGTGGTTGTTTTGTCAATTTATGGGTTTATTTGTCAAATTATTGTAGCATTTCTCAAATAAATCGCACTAATTCCGTCATAAACAAATTCAAGGTATATTTTGTACCAATTTGCTTTTTAATTTGAATTTTAGATATATTTTTGACGTCAGTTTTCGATGTTATTAATGTTCATGTCACTTATTGTGATTTCGACATCTTATTAACAAAAATTGTCCAGCCAAATGGTGCTCATTTTTTAAGTAAAGTGACCATTTCTAGGAAGATTAATTATTATTTTATTCAAAAAAAAAAAACTAAGCAGATTTTATGCTTATTAATTTGGTTAGGTACTGACATGATTGAACATTTGTTTTAAACAATTTGTAATTTGTTACTAAAAAAAAACTAAATGTTTTTTGTGATAAAAGGTAATTAATTATTATTGCACATTCTAACATAAATTGTCAAAAACTTTATGCGTATTACAAAATAAAATTGCGTAAACTTACCCTTAATTTTCTAGGAAACCGGAAGGTGTATCCACTACTTTGACAACTAAATTTCGTCGGTATAATATCAGGTTCTAAGCTGCTATTTAGAAAACTCCAATAACATTTAGGATGTCATACTCCGCAACCCTATTAATTTGTAACCAATGGACCAATGCGGTTGTCGATTTAAACAAAAAATCCACGAATTATTCGTCAATTTATTCCAAAATCATTTTATCATATTGTGTACTAGTATATTGATATTGTTTTGTAATAATTTTAAACACTATAAATCCATCCATTCCCCAATATTTCGACAGTGTTGCTCAATCTTAAAATTATTTCATTTTAACCACTTCGAGGGCATGTGTTTCTCTATATTTAGCTGATATTTATTAGCTCGTCGTTGTCTGATTAATTCTCCAGAAATAAGTCGTAAGTCCGGGATGGCATGCTGGTAAGCACGGCTACACATCAAGCTATACAAAAACCAGTATAAGCTGACCTTGAATAGAGCAGAAAACCTTTACAATGAGAGGTCAGTCTAAACTGGTGTTGTATAGCTTGATGTGTAGCTGTGTGTACAGGCAGTTACTCACTGGGAACGGAAGCAAAGGTGTCTGGTAATGAGAAAATAATTCTGTGATTCACCCGTGGGTGCAGACTTGGAATTGTTGTCTCATAATCTCTTGTATACACGATAGAACGGCGCATACGCTGGAATGTTTAATTTAGTGATAATTGATTCCGATCCTTGAATAACATACCATCACGCCTATATTCCCTGAAGGGGCAGTGGTGTCCTTAATGTCCACCTACAGTTCGCCGGTATGTTTAGGTCCCATGTAACAGGGGGCGAGCCTATTACCGTTAACCGGGCACAAATCTAAACTCCGAGCTGCTACTGAGAATTCCATAGAAAAAGCCAATAACGACTTAGCTCGACCTGGGAATCACCAAGACCTCTAGCATAGCAGTCGCGCTTAGCACTTCTAGACTAATAACGCAGTTCCAGTAATGATCCTTGAAAAGAATCTAAAATTGATCTTAGTACATTGTTCTCGAAAAGAGATCGCTACTGCGCAGATAATCTTAAAAAACTCTGCAAATCTGTCCAGAAATAATTTATTGATGTTCTTTGTTTTTACTCGCTTTAATTTTGGTTATTCATGCATGCATTCATATTCTGTATTTTAAGGCATATTTTAGTACAATATTTTTTTATTGACTTCTTCTTTCCTTGTGTTTGCTTGGGACAGATAAAGGAAAATAAGACAAGTAAAGTTTACCAAATATTCACATATTGTGTATTTACTACGTTAATCAAATGATCGGCAAGGTTAAGCTGCACTTTTCGCGGTCAATCTGTAGATGATTCCATCGTTAGCACATCGCGACCCCTCCGTGACTCGGAGAGCACGTGAAGGCGTCAGTCCACGTTGTCATACGAATGAACCTATGGCAATGGTTAGTGGTATTAAGAACCCCTAATACCTGACAACCAGACTATTCTTTGGATTGCGGTCTGATGGCAATCGCTTTGTGTAAAATACTGATATTCAGCTGCATCTCGTTAGACTTGAACACGAGTAGCTACTAATAATAGTTTATTCTTCATATTTAAGTACTTTTATTTTATTATGTTGGACTTACTTGTCAATGTTGTCAGATGCAGTTTTTTTCGTTTTGTGTTTTTTTTTGTTATTGTAGTTTCTAATCGACACTTTGGTCTTTGGCTCAATAATTTTTGTTCGTAAATTTCTTTCTATCTTTCTAATTTTGCATAAAGTTAAGCATTTACGGATAAATGGTATCTCGGCGAGCTGCAAACCTGTCGATCATATCAGATGGCTGGCTCTGGAACTGATCCAGGAACGACTCGATACTAATACACGTTAAATTTTATTTTAGCACCCGTTACCCGCGCCTGACGGCCATCGACAAACATAAACTATTTCTTTTTAATTTATAATAATCGCTGCGTCAAGGAGCCAAGTAGCTTTGGAGCTTATGTTCACTTTAGAATTGTTTATAGTTTAAACTGCTTTTTAAATTATTATTTTAGATTTTTATAGATAGAATGCTCCTTAAGCGACTGCTAAGTAAGATGCTGAGTAAAAGGTCCTGGATTCGTATCCCAAGTCAAATAAATTATTATTGAGTCAATCAAGTTCCCAGAAGCAGCTCGGAGTATGGATTTCTGCAGTAATCCCACATTATCCCTATGGTACTTAAACATCCGAACTGTGGATGTACAGCAATACTACTCTGCCTAACCCTCCGGGAAATACAGGCATGAAACCGGTGTGTTACATTTTTGTCTGATCTGAAAATCAGTAACAATTCAAAGTGTTCGACAACATGGCTCTCACTTTTTGGGCAATAGTTATGACAATTGCCAAGTACTCTCCGCGTTGAGTGACATTTGACAGCAGACTTCAGAGCATCTCTTACCACCATCTGTCACTCAACTGTCACTCAACAACTGGTTAGCTCGCTTTATTGATTTAGGTATTGGTCTGTGTTCAAGATACTCGTAGTGGGGGTTTATGACTCAAATAGGTACAATAGGTTGATTTATCTGTAAGGATTGCGACGGTTATTTATGGATAAGTATATGGCCCCTAATTTTTTTTAATAGTTAAGTGTCTTTCACGAAACATTAATGGAATTCTTTCATGAAATTTAACATTAAATTTTAGTAGCAGCTCGGAGTTGAATTTGTGCTCGGGTAATGACAATGGGCTCGCCAGGGGACATACATGAGACCTACAAAGATAGTGGCTGTGGATTAATAGAAATAAACTTATTAATAGATATCTTTTTGTATATTTAGGCATTTTCCATGCAAAGATTATTAAGTTATTTTAGTGAAGGAAAAATACGACCGCGGGCAGGTCTGACGTCACGTCAAAGACGTAAATTAAAAATGTGAAGGCAAATTTCGACTTGGTGGGTGGGACTCGCGGTGGCTTAGCGGTCATAGCGTCTGGTGTACTTAACCAGCAGAAGCAGGTTCGAATCCTGCCCGCGGTCGAATTTTTCATATACTAAAATAACTTATTAATAGATTTCATAGAAAACCTAAGCTCAAACTAGGAATAGAATCCAGAACAGCGTAGCAGTCGCGCTTAAAGAGGGTAGATAAACGGGTGATAAGACACGGAATATCAATAAACTATAAAAAATATAGGTACGCACAGCTACACATCAGGCTATACAAATCTAGTATAGGCCTTGAATTGTACCGAAATCCTTTAAAATGGGAGGTCAGTCTAAGCTGGTTTTGTATAGCTTGATTTGTGGCCGTGTGTACGTATGTTGTTTGTATCAGCAAAGAACATACTCGTAATTGTCAAAATTCCTGACAAAAACAAGATTAATGTAGTAAGCGACACGGGGCAGAGCTAGTATGTGTATAAACATATCATTTTTGTCAAGCAGCCATCATGTTTATCTAATTATGTTAATCACTTACACTGCTGCCGGCTCCCGAGCGCCGCGTCGTAAAACATTAGTGTTAATAAATATCACATAACTATTGGAAGAATTGTTTTATTAATTCTGACCTTGAACTGGTTCCTAATCAGTTAGACATACATTATCACGCCTGTATTTCCCGAAGGTTTAGGTAGAGGTGTACTAATGTACACAATGGGACGGTATGTTCAGGTCCTATGTAATAGGGGCCGCGCTTATTGCCATTAGCTGGCCACGAATCCGGATACTAAGAATTTCATAGAAAAACCCAATAACACTTTGCTCAATCGAACCCAAAGCCTCTAGCGTAGCAGTCGCGATTACTGTATTCCCGAAGGGTGAGCTTATGTTATGAATTCAATCGTAAACCATAATGCATATCTAGTTTCGAATGAAGGCAGATGCCTAGTGTATTGCAGTATAGGAGCAATGTAATAAATATTTATACACAGTCGAGGATTCGCGTCCGTTGATATACGATATGTAGGCATTAAATTGAAATATTGTTACAAGTATGCCAAGCTGGAAGTTCAATGATATCCTAGTGATATGACTGTTTTCAGCCAAGCCAGAGATAGGTCCTGAGTTCAAATCCAAGGCACGCAACTTGTGAGTTTTCTGAATAATAGTTAATCAACACACGCTTAAATTGTAACAATAAGGCTATTTAGATATACAATAGTTCTTAGTGGCGCCCAACGTGGGCCAGTTTGAAAACGAATCCAATTTATTATACGTCTACAGTCAGAATCGTAAATCTAAGCTTAATTTTCATTCAATCCTCTAAGTTACTAACTTCACTACTTTACAAACCGAAGGACCAGATATTAGTTAAACACTTGGTTATTGACGTGATTAAATCTACTGAGTACCGTTATTCTTCTTACCTCTTCTTAATTCTAAAGTCTTAATTACCCCAGTCTTTATGAACTACATAAAGACTGGGGTAATTAAAGGACAAAACATTGTAAGACCAAAATAACAATGTCATAAAATTGTATAGTCTGATTATTATGACCGAAAAAGCTTTTGAAACAAATATTCAATAAAAGCCCGAACATGATAATGCTGTTATGAGTTCGTTAAAATTATGTGAATGATCGAATTTCAAAACAACAAGCAAACAAAACTCAGGGAATAAATATCTACGAGTAATTTCAGCATTTATAGACACAACTCGCAATTAAATGAAGTTGTAGTTGTATCAAAAGTTATCTATCATGCTGTAGGTATATCAGCAACTCAGTTGAGTCGTGCATTGCATATTTTATTGACAAAACAATAATTGTAGGATAAAAAATGAAAGATCCACGTAATGTCTTAATAATCTACCTCGCGGTATTCCCCACTCGAGTTCAAAATTTTGACATAAGCGCTATATAATTAACGTCAAATTAGAAATAATGTCAAGTTTGACATAAGCGCTTCAGAAGTACTTAATCTCAAATATTGACATAAGCGCCATAAAATTAATGCCAAATTTAAGATAATCGCCATAGAAGTTTGTAGGCCTATGGTACAAGATGCTCCGGTTGTTTTATATTGTTAATACGGACGTCGACAAATTAAAATAACGACATGCTTGCTTCATCAACTTTTATAAATCTGACCTTAATACGAATGCACTAGATTTGACATTTCTTTGATGTTTGAATCACATCTTTCAACACAGGAAGACCTTCCCACGTAAACTCGCGAGAAACGAACATAATCATAATTCGCTTTAAATTTTAGCTAAATAATGTCGCAAATTAATTTCAGTTAAAAATCATAACATAATTTCATTCATTTACAACTGTACCAACATTACTGTGTACACATCAGACACATTTTTATAACACTTACACATCACATACAGATAATAAAAGTTTAATTGCTCACATAGAGGAAGTTGTTACATTAAAAAAATGTGAAGAGTCGAATTCTGATGGGTATTACTAAGATTTCCGGATGTAATATGAAATAAAAGTGTTTTATTGACTTCATAATGGCGCCAAAGAAATAAGCCGTTTAGTCTATGATTATGTTTTTGTAAATTTAGAAATGCATCATTCGAAATTCAAAATAATTAAGATCGGTAACATCCGTCGATTTGAATCACTGATCGGGGTGGGCTAATTTCAGATTTATGATTAATTACCGAATTGAACGGACGGATATAACATTAAAAACACACAAGCACATGCCCAGTTGTTATCTACAAACGTAACTAACTAAGGAGTTGCCCGCGGCTTTGCTCGCATGGGATTCTGGTCATCCCACTGGATAAAAAATAGCTTTGTTAATCTGGAATTATAACGGTTTCTAATGGCGAAAGTATTATGATAGTGTCAGTAGTTTTAAACGGCGGTAGCTTAATGGCTAGGGCGTCGGACTTACGATCATGTGGTTGCCGGTTCGATCCCCACCCATTGCATTGCACTACCGACGTGAACCCACTCGTAACTCGTACTAAGCATTGAGCTTACGAGGGGTTAACAAGAATACTATTATGACCCACATTGCAAGATTAAAAAAAAATGTTTAAAGTTTATTAATTAGCAACAAACAATTCTATACAATATAAGTGTATAGACTAGACTCCCAAAAGACTATTACTTTAAGCAAAAAGTTTGCGAGTCATTCTTAAAATATGGGATGGAAATCACAAGAGATATTTCTATTTATTTCAATGTCTTACTAAAATAAACTGAAAGGAGATTAAGAATCTTTCATGTTTCTTTTGGAAATAGGTCCCGATATTTAACTTAGCTATCTATTACAAAGTGAACGTGAATATATAATAAAATAATAAATCAGTTTATAATACACTCAGAAACTACACAGTGCTTTGTTTAAAAAAATTAAAGTTTAACTCGACACACTTGTATTTTCCTGTCACTCATGCTCAACTGACTGACAGACGGACAGACTGCGTAACGAATGCCAACATTTATACAATAATTTTTCACTTTAAGTTTTCTACCATTCATAAATAATATACTACAATACCTCAGTGTATAAGCGGTGTTAACCTTTCATTTACTTAATCTGTAAATGTATTGTGTAAACAATAGGGTAGTTGAATGATATTTGATTTATTAAAAATAACAATCGTATCGGAAAATGCAAAAAAAAAATCTTAGACGGAAATATAATTGAAATCTTCATCATCTAAATATAACTTACAAAGTTCCAAGTTATAAGCTCCTAAAATTTGAGAGGCGATTGAGATAATGCTTTGTCCCTTTCCCACAAAACGAGAGTCAGTATAGAATTTGTATGTCGAACGCCCGATGTGACGTCACAACGTGCTACAGTGCGCTCTCGGTCAATCATATTAGTCAACCAGCCTATTATAGGTTGAGGTAATAGGCATGATAACAGTAAGCAAGAATTACTAAAATAATATGTTCATATACTGAAATATAATTAATATGTTTATAAAAGAATATTTATTTTTATTTATAAGACGGGATTATTAATTTATTTGATAAAATAAAACTACAAAATACACTAGTCCGCCATGTTCAGTTGAACACCAATCAGATTCAATTACGTCACATCTATGTTGAACTGTCGCTGTCACGTAAATTTCGTACGAATTTCGACGATCTCCGCGCTTAAAATTGTTTATTATGTATTTCCTAATTGTATATTACTTAGCTTTTGTCCTACAACTTGTGTAAGAACTTATGAAGTAATGGAACAAGGGTTTACCAAGCCAAACAGCTCTAATTTGCCCAGCATTGATTTGTTAATGCTGGGACAGTTCCTGGTATTAAACAAAGAGTTCTGTTCAGCAGAATTTAGAAATGTTAAAACTACAATGTAAGTATTATTTATTATTATTTGTATTATACCTACTATAATTAAAAAAATAAAATCACTTTTAAAAAGCACAGCTTCGTATGTTTAGTTTTAATAATGTTTTGATTTTATAAAATTTGCTTTCCTATCGATTTCTTTGTTTTAGATCCTCCATGCCATCTTATGGGGACGACGCGATTAGCTACGTTCAGTTAAAACGCGATGGAAATCTATGTACTTATAGTTAAATCAAAAATCTGCCCAGAACACAGGGTCCACGTGAAGTTATATGCAGTGACGTTAATAGTTGACGAAGTAAAGGAAGAAGTTATATCGGTAGAATGCCATGACTGCGTTGCCTCACAAGGAGGCTGCAAACATGCCATTGCATTTCTCATGTGGGTCCATCGTAGGAGAGAAGAACCGATTATTCAAGTAGGTAATTTACGATCCATTCGGCGAGGCTCAGGCTCAGTCAGTGAGTCAAAATTGTTCAATCAGTATTTACTTTAAAAAAAATATTTTATTTATTTTACACATTTATTTCAAGATTAATACAATGTTAAACTTAACTCACTATGACCTAACTATGTAGAGTCGACACCACGACCGTTTCAATGGAGGACCGAGTTTAGACTGCCTGAATCGTTAATGATTCTTTGTCTGGAAACATCCGTTCTGTCTTGGTGGTCCAAGGATTAATTAGCATCGGTGTCAAACGTCCCATTGTTGCATTTTCCACAACATTCTTAATATCTTCGTCGAACGTGGTAATTATATTTTTTATATGCTCATTGTTCGGACTTACTTGACTATCCTCTCCCAATTTTGAAGTCCATGGTTTTCTCCAAACCTTGGATCGCAAAAATTTATATATCATTTGGATAATTATTAATATTGATATTATCAATATCCAGTTATATTGAATTAAATTGTGTTTTCTTTGCGTTGCTAATTCTTCAATTTCTTTGAGATGTTTTAACTTTGTTGATATTTCAATTGGGTCATAATTTAACTCGATTTCAGGTATATTCTGCGTCTGATTTATTTCTAAACTCGTTATGATTATCTTATCGTATGATTCTTGTGTATGAAATCTTGTTATGCCAGAAATGTTAACTTCACAATTATCTCCTGTTAACAAGTAAGATCCTTTTATCCATGATGTTTCTTCCTGTTTACCACATTTAATCTTTACTTCAGTAACCTCATTAAAATACATATACATTGCTTTTGGTGATATTTCTTGTATTTCCTCTGCTGGACATTTTATTGGGACGGTAGCACACTTTTCTGCCGATTTATTCCATAAGAATTGAGTTTCACAGGTGGATGTTTGCCAAACACTTCCTTTGCAAATTAATTCGGATAACACTGTGCAATCTTCTACTTCATATATTTCCTTTTCCTTGTAGGCTAGAATGACTTTTCGCATTACCGGATAGGTACAGGTTGGGATATTTTGGATAATAGGGACAATTTTTCTTGTATCATAAGTTTGTGTCTTAACTAAAGGTATCTCTAAAATAAAATAGATAACATGATCAATAATTCTACTTTTTACATTAATAAAAGGTTCTATATTGTTTATATTATTAGATATCATAATCTCTTTATTAATTTTATTAAGAGTTTCTTGTAAAATATGAGATTGAATTATACTGTAATGATACATATGATGTTCAGCAAAGGTAATTGCTGTTGATAACCTTTCAGCTATCTCTTGTAAAGTTTGAGCTTGCATTAATATCTCTAAAGCTATTCTTTGATGAGCTCTTTGAGTTGTTGCTTTAATATACTGTTTATCTAACATATTTTGAATATCAGTTATTTTCTTAATTTGACTATTATATTCTTCTAAAACTTTATTCGTTACAGATATTTGTTTATTATATGCTACCTTTATAGTTTCTAAGTCTTTTTGAATATTGTCTAAATCATCTTGATCCAAATTTCCTGTAATAGCTTTAATAACTGATCCTAATCCATTAACTAATCCTCTTTTTGTTCTGCTTTGTAAATCTAAATGGTTACATATTTCGGTTACATGATCTAAAATAATATTAATGCGATTATATATGTGCTGTACATCATCTATTTTAAAACTTGCTAATGACATTACATTGATTATAGTTTCCTTAAGTTTATTTTTATGTTCTAATATAGGTTTTATTTCTAACATATGAATAATCGTCCATCTTCCTTCAATAATACGAGTGGGCTGCATTTCTACTAATATCACATGTTCGTTAGGTTCTAATTTTCGGAACTGGTATCCGAAGACACTGAGGGTTCTGCAACAACAATTTCTTCTTTATGATAAATTCTACCATTACTTAGTTTATATTTGTTATGTGGTTCGGAACTTAATATATTATAAGGACCTACATATCTTGCATTTGTTTTATGTCTTTCTGCCTTGCTATTTTTAAGATAAACTTTATCTCCTACTTTGAAGCTTTTTGTCTGTCTTATCTTTTTATTAATTTGTTCGTTACGTTTTTGTTTTTGTTTTTGTAACAGATCATGAACGTTCTTGTTTAACTGATTTACAAATTGTTTTTGTTGTATCGTGTAATTTTGAATAATTACTCTAAGATTTTCAAAACTCTGCAATTTCGGCTTTCTCCCAAAGTGTACTTCAAATGGAGTCATATTTATAGAACTATGTGTTGTGTTGTTATAAGCGTGCGTTATAAAATATATTTTTTGATTTTTATCCATGTCAATATCTCGTTGTAATCTATATAATTCTTGGAGAGTATTATGTAATCTTTCTACATCAGAATTTGATTTATGATGTTGCGGTGAAGTGGTATGATTATTAATATTGTAAGTTTGAAATAACTCTACTATTACTTCGCTACAAAATGATTGTTCACCATCATGTATTATCTTTTTTGGCGTTCCAATCAATGCAAATATCTCGGATAATGTCTCACAAACTTTAGTCTTTTCAGTTGGTTTCACTATAGCATACTTGGAGAATTTATCTATTATCGTCAAATACCATTGTCTCTCTAAAGACATGAAATCTATATGCCAAATGTCCATAGGTTCGAAAGGGGTTTCCGTTTCAGATGCTAAAGTAACATTAGGGTGCCTATTATATTTTTCCTTTTGACATGACTCACATTGAAGGACGAATTTTTTTATTTGTTTTCGCATTTTCTCCCAATAGTATTTTTCTTTTAACTGTTTATACAAACTTTCAATTCCAGGATGCCTATTATCTTTTAAATGATATTCTTTAATTAACCTCAATTGTTCTTCTTTCTCACTTATTTCCACAAGATTTTTTGTATATCTAATTGGCTTAAATTTAGAATGATCAAAATATTTTCTATAGGTTTCAGATACTTTGTAGTATAACTCATCGTTTGGGATAATGAAAGCATACTTTTCCTGTAATAAATATTCTAACATAAAATCTTTTATTACAGTTTCCTCTTCGTTTGGTGGAATATAAAAATACCAAATTCCATTTTCTTTAGTAGCCTTTTTATATGGCGCATATTCGAATACAACTCGTCTCAGTCTCTTTTGAGGATATGCATCTAATATAGGGATACCTTCATCGCTATCTTCTTGGTTAGAATGTATAGTCCCTATCTGACTCAAATTACCAAATGATTCCGGATTTCCTATAGATTCGGCTCCTGAAGAACTATCACTACTAGAGTCTGTTATTGCCAAGTCTTCTTCCAAATTTACTTTTAACGAATCATTCTCGGTGTGATGAATTTCTATACGACTTAACGCGTCCGCAACATAATTGTCTTTTCCTTTTACGTGCTCTATCGAAAAATCGTAGTCTTGTAATTTTAATTTCCATCGAGTTAATCTCTGATTAGGCTCTTTTAACTTTGCTAACCAAATTAAAGCTTTATGATCAGTTCGTAATGTAAACTTTCTCCCATATATATAAGGACGGAATTGCGTTATAGCCCAGAGTATTCCCAGTAACTCTTTTTCGGTGGTATTATATTTCTGTTCCGTACTACTTAGAGTCCTAGATGCATATGCTATAGGGTGATTATCTTGACTTATTACTGCTCCTAATGCGATATCAGATGCGTCAGTGGTAATAACAAAACTTTTATTAAAATCTGGAAATGCTAATATCGGCGCGTTAGTTAACAAATGTTTACAGGTCTTTATTGCTTCAATATAATTTTTATTATATATATCTATGGTGGCATCCTTTTTTGTACCTTCTGTAAGAGGTTTTACTATTTTACTTAGATTAGGCACAAACTTCCTGTAATAACCTATTAAGCCTAAAAATGCTCTAATTTCTTTTACCGTTTTTGGGATAGGGAATTTTTGTATTGCCTCTATTTTCTTTTGATTCGGTTTTAAACCATCCTTATTTAATATGTGGCCTAAAAATTCAATTTCTTCTTCCATAAATACGCATTTATTCTTGTTAACCTTGAGATTGGCTTTCCTTAATGCTTCAAAAACTTGTTGTAACCTATTAATATGTTCTTGTTTAGTTTTAGAATATATAATTATATCATCTAAATAAACAAGACATATATTTCCCGTGATCTCTTGATTTAATACATTATTCATCATTCTTTGAAATGTTGCCGGCGCATTTTTTAATCCAAATGGCATTCTTAAGAATTCATAATGACCATTAGGCGTACTAAAGGCGGTCTTTTCAATAGAATCATCATCCATTTTTATTTGATGATACCCTGAGGTTAAATCTAATGTCGTGAAATATTTATTACCTTGTAATTTAGAGAATAGTTCGTCTATATTGGGTAAAGGAAATTTATCCGACTTTGTTTTCTCATTTAGCTTTCTATAATCTATAACCATTCTCCACTTTTGTATTCCTGATTGATCCATTTTTTTTGGTATAATATGTACAGGAGAAGCCCATGGCGACTCTGACGGTCTTATAATATTTTCGCTCAATAGGGTTGTAATTTGCTTTTTTACTTCCTCTTGTTGAATTTGAGGTAATCTAAATGGCCTTTGATAAATTGGTTCTTCGCTAATTAAATTAATATGATGTTTGATTTTTGTTGTGGCACTGTTAGTAACACTTTCAGTAAAAAGATCTTGATAAGTATTACAAAGTTCTTTTATATTTAAGTTATCATCATCTGTCATATGGAAAATAAGTATTTCCCGTTCTGGCATACTTAATTTCCTTTCTCTTAAATCTATTTTTGCATTAATCTGTTCTATCATATCTGTACCCATTAAAACATCATACTTATCGCTAAAATTATAAATATAAAATTTCATAGGTCCCTTATCTTCTCCAAAATACTTGCACCAAAATGGTGTTTGTATTATACCGTTATGAGTCGTTATTCCATGCGACGTCCTAACCGTAAAATTTTCGGGTTGCCAAAAATTTGAGAAAAATAATTTTTGTGCAGTCGGCGTTATAAATGATCGCTGACTACCTGTGTCTATTAATATCTTTAATCTAGGTATTTCTGTTTCAAAATATGGCAAATACGATTTTACATGATTAAATTCTATGATGTTTCGTTTGAATCTATTTCCTCGCAAAAATTCTGATTCTCCTCACAAACATTTTGATTATCCTCTTCAGAGCAATAATAACTTTCATAATTTTGATCTTCATTATTTTCAAATTGATCTGTTTCATCTTGATGATGAAACAATTCTTCAGCTACAAACCCTTTTCCTAAATTTATTTGATTAGGTTTTAATTGAGGAGCAGTTCGCATAGTAACGTCTCCGGTGTGTTGTGTAGGTCTTTGTTGAATTTGTTGTTGATTATTGTTCCGGTATTGTTGGAATTGCGGGTGTGGAGGTCTTTGAAATACATTATTTGCATTGGGTGTCCACGGGTATCTAGCGTGATAATAGTTATTAAATGGTTTACTTGCAAACGGAACATTATTAAACTTTTGTTGTTGAGACCTATACTGCTGAGGATTAAATTGGGCATTATTGTTGTAGATTGGCTTAAACTGCGGGATATTTTGAGGTTGTATTTGATTTATTACACGAGGGGCAGGTAAATAATTCGAAATTTTTTGTTTTATATTATCAAATCTCCCTTCGGCTTCTAGTTGTAATACTCTAGCAACTGTTTCATTAAAATTACAGTTACTTACATATACTTGATCATGGTAAGGTAAAGTATTCTTTAAAGTATTTTGCGCAGTACTTATATAAGGTTCCATAATTTCTTCTATTAATTCTTGTTTTGCGATTCCATGTTTATCAGTTAACTTACTTTTAATAAAAAATAACTTTTGTTTTAATTCATATATTAAATCCTTATATGATCCTTTTCTCTTAACATTAGCTAACTCAACTAAAAGGGTATTGAGTTCCCTGTTATCGGCGCACTCTTTCTTTAAAGTTCCTTCTATACAATCCCAATTAAATGCATGATTAATCATAGAAATAATTACTGCGGCTCTTCCTTCTAACTTACTCAATAATAACATCACATTTTGTGGGGTATTTCCTCCTACAGCTTGGAGCCATTGCCTAGCATTATTTAAGTAATTATAAATAGTAAATGGATCCCCATTATAAGTTGGAACAAAACCTATCAGTTTTTTTGGATCGATTGTAAACTGCACTGGATTGACCAATGACTGTGACAACGGAACATGTGGTGCACTAGGTACACTTGATGGTACGTAGCTTGATTTGCCCTCCATATTATTGATAGGACCTGGGTCGACTTCTCTACTTACGCTAGTCTTAGGTGTATATACAAATCTGGGAGGTCTAAGGAGAGGAATTTTGAAAGGATAATGCTACTCGGTACTCACAAAAAACTGCTGATAACAGCTCTCAAGACCAGCATCTCCTTCTTGTATTTTGACTTATTTATATCACAGGTCACCCAGCGTTTAAGACTTAAGAGTCACGTGCACTTTTCGCGAACTTGGAGGGTTTTGCCTCAAAAAGTTCTGGAACTTATGTGTCACTTTTTAAGCTGGGCCCCACGTTGGGCGCCAGTCAAAATTGTTCAATCAGTATTTACTTTAAAAAAAATATTTTATTTATTTTACACATTTATTTCAAGATTAATACAATGTTAAACTTAACTCACTATGACCTAACTATGTAGAGTCGACACCACGACCGTTTCAATGGAGGACCGAGTTTAGACTGCCTGAATCGTTAATGATTCTTTGTCTGGAAACATCCGTTCTGTCTTGGTGGTCCAAGGATTAATTAGCATCGGTGTCAAACGTCCCATTGTTGCATTTTCCACAACATTCTTAATATCTTCGTCGAACGTGGTAATTATATTTTTTATATGCTCATTGTTCAGACTTACTTGACTAGTGTCTCGCCTCGTAAGTTACTTGAATAATTGATTAAAAATTTAATGTAATAAAGAAAATCTATCGGGTAAAATCTCTCGAGCTATCTATGAACTTTATTTTAGTAAATAAAATATGATGTCAAATCATTTTCGGTTTTATTATTTTAAGAATAAAACCGAAAATAGAAGATAAAATTACAAAAAAAGAGGTATCTTTGTGAATTTATTCTATCGAGCCAACTTTATCAAATCGTGTTTCCCTTGTATGTGTTCCCTAAAATATATACTCAACAATATAAATTTATTTTCTCAGATTTTAATTTTACTATTTACTACTTAAAATAAACATTTTTATGTGGGCTTTGCAGTACCACCCGGCCTTAATCTCCTATTGTATACGATGTCAAAACATAGAAGTGACGTCATAAGCAGACGCCATGACACCAGGGACCGTTTTCGCGCTAATTTAAAAACATTGAATTAAAATCGCATTTTTGTATCAAAAACCTTTTTTAATTGCAGAAAAACAATATTTTTCGGAAATAGTATATACATAAGAATATTTTAGATCAGTTTTTGAAAAACAGTCATCATGCCTATTAAAAAGAAAATACAGTTTACAACCACTACGTCTGTTCAGCGATTTCAGCACTATATTTCGGCATTAAAGTGCCTTTTGTGCCTTTACAATAAGCTTTATCTTAAAGTGAAAATACAAGTGTACTAAAAAAAACTTTTATAAATTATTTTTTACTCGTCCGTTATCGTTATAAACAACGCGAACGTGCCATAAACATCAAAATAATAGCAACGAACACTTTTATCTGCCGTTGTGCTGCACGCGGACGTAAATAAACCGAAAGTGCAAAGACTCGATCGAGAGCAATGTTTCAATCGCTCCGGGCTATTTTTGCCAGCAATCGAAAATTGATGGCTGGCAACTAAGGAGTTGTACTAGATGCAATACATTTTTACAATTGAATTTTTGTAAATCACTTGCCTTAACTGTTACTTTTGACAGGTGTCAAAAAAATTACGTTTTGAGTGATTTGGCGCGCAGAAAAATCATACCATCTACTAATATAGACTACTTACTTCAACATAGTAAAACCTCATTGTACGGTTCCAGAAGAAATACCGTCATAACAACTCCATAAACACTCAGTCAAGTTAATTACTTCAATATCATTAGTTTACAATTTTATTCCACCAATGTGGCAATAATACAATTTGATGTGAAAGGCAGACGAATAGGAACGAAGCACTAATTCATGAAGCTTCGGAAAGGCGCGAACGTTTTAAAAATGGAACTTCTAAACCGAGCTAAAAAGGTATTTTATTCTTGTTACACTTGCAAGTTGCGATGTAGTTGACACCGAGGTGCCGGATGTATAATCTGCATGGCGCTTACTTTGTTAGGGCAATTCACATTCGGAGACTCCTGTAGTTTGTAAAGTGGAGTAGAATCGAATCATTTATTTGTAAGAACATGATTATGTTACACAGTTGGAAAATTATGATATAAAATGATCATGATATTTATCATAAAAATAGGTTTGTAAATGTTTCAGACATTATATGGAATAATTAAGAACTAAAATATTACTTTGATCATTAATAATTAACCTTATTAAATTTGAATTAGGTATAGGCACATTTATTCACATTATAATTAAGAATTTGTAAAAAAAACACCAAAAATCTCTACTATAAAAAGTGACACTATATTTTTTTTTAATCCGCAACATTATTAAAAAAAAAACTAAAAAAAGACTATTTTTTTAAATTGTTTGGGTTCTTAAAAATATTCCAAGTAAATAGTGACTTGTGGTAATTTTTTGACCTTTAATGTGGGTCTATTAGTAAAGAGTCGAATTTATTTGATGAAATTTTCTAATAATAAGCTTTGGAAATAAATAATTTCAAACCGTAAATTTTTGCTTTCGTCTATGTGTTTAATAGTGTTGTGTATTATTTTGAATTCGTTAAAATACGAAAACACGGCTAAATATTCATCAATTTTAAATTTTACTCCAATCGTAACTTGGAGGCCAAGGTACCTACTAAGTAGTCCATGTAAGCATGCATTGTGATGAATTTTAAATGTCTCAGGAATTTTATCAGAAAACAATTTGATTCTATATGGTTTACCTTATCTTCACCTAAGTACGTGGGACTCTCAGACTGTCAGACCTTTTATCCGTCAAGACATTACTGCAACAAAAATATTCTGTGATAAAGATTCAAAATTTTCTGAAAATATTTTCTTATACCTGAACTCATTGCTAGTACAAGATAATTTTAGCCCATTAGATGAGTTAACAACAATAATACTTAGTTATGTTTCAAATAAATAGAGTCGTGCATCCCACATAACTATTATTTTACCTCAAGACCTGCGCATACGCATGGTCGTTTGACAAACGCACGCTATAAATTGTACGCGTGTCCCGTTCACACCCACGTGCTGGTACGCAGCTAAACGTAACACTAAATATACGGAGCTTGTGAATGAATAATACAAGTATAAATGGTGGCGCACGCGCTGGCAGCGTTGTCACATGAACAAATACTGAATATAATACTTACAAACGTTGAAATGTAACAAATTATACCGGGAAATATGTATACTTTCCCTCTACAGTTTAAAAAAAGGCTTGCAATAAAATGCAAATGTTGGAAACAGTTATCAAAGTATTAGAATTATGCAAAAATAAAATAAGAATAACAATATAAATTAGGAACATGTTACGAAACTTTGTAATATTTATTTACTAACGGTTAATTTTACTATAATCTATTGGCTATTAATCTGCGCAGGAGTCAACCGCGGAAAACATTGTAGTGGGCTAGTAAGCAATAAATTTGCAGCCTTAAATTTAAACCTAAACGTAACGCTTGTAAACGCTTCAGTTGATAGAAATAAAACTTGACGTAACGCGCTATAACGCGTTTATTGTTTATTTTTACATTTTATAATGTTCGCGTTAATGTTTCGCAATTATGTGCGAGTTTAAAATTATTGCCGATTTGCGATGTTAAAGGTTTACCTAGACCGCGAGAACGCAGATGTGGCTGCTTTCGAATTGCACACGATATCATGTGGGCAATTTCATAAATATTATTTCATTTTATCACAATAAATAAATTGTAATTTATAGGCAAGAGAATAATATATAACTAGACAGATGGCCGTGGCTTCAGCCGCGTAGGATCCTGATTATCCGCGGGATAATATGCTAATCGAAAACAATGCAGCTTTTGAATGGTGAAAGAATTATCAAAATCGGTTCAGTAGTTTCAGAGTTTATCGATTACAAACCAACAATCTATCAAGGCTTTTCTATTTTTTCATATTAGAATACCTATGTATATTATACTATTGTAGGTGTGTACTAAAAATAAAATGAATATCTACCATCTACTCTTCTTTAATCAATTTAACTCTATTGACGTAGGTATGATTTTAATTTAATTTATGGCGATAAATTCCATAGCAATTGGTGAAATCCCTGTAGAATGAAAGTTCATTAGCATTAAATTTATTAAATGGCCCATTAAGTGAGTCCATAGAATTTCAAGTCTTAGGATAAATATACCCTACCCTACTACTACTGCTGGTACTACGGTACCCTAATTAATTCGTTTTCTGAGACGTATTGTTTCATGCAAATGTAACCGAAGCTCGCTAATTAGCGTATGTTTTCGAAGCCTTTCTCTCCACTATCCGTTTTCAGTGCAGATAATATAAAAATCTCAAGCCATAATGAAAAAAATACAAGGTGGTGGTATTTATTTGTTTCTTTTTTACATACATACCTACATACATACATACACTCACGCCTTTTTCCCATAGGGGTAGGCAGAAACTACAGAACGCCATCTGCTACGATTCTTGCATACTTCTTTTGCTTCGTCCACATTCATATATCTTGTCATACACATGCGCCGGTTGCGGGTACTACGCACGTTTCTTTTTTACGTGAATATAAAATTATTTGATTGGTCTAGTGGTCTGAAGCGTGTCTGAGCAGGCGAATTCAATCCATGTGTTATTGTGTTTGTCTATAATATAAGAACCAGACGTAGTAACAAGGTATGTATACTTACATTACGAAGTACCTACATATTCGGGAAATACACGCCTAATGGTACTTTAATTTTTCAACTACATAGCCTTTTTAGTAAGGAATAATTTATTTTAGGAGACTCATCTATCAATTATCATTAAGAATTAAAAAATAAGTCACTATAAAATTTTTAGCTTGTCTTTATAATGTCAACCTCTTACTGTCCAACCGAGAACTCACATGAGAGAGTTCTCATATTAGAACTAAGAAATTTGATATTTAATAACACTTGTATCCGCAATGTCAAAGCAGCATATCCTATATTACAACATAGGTACGTATCAGTGTCACATCACAAATGACAGAGCAACGGACATCGCACCCGAACACTTACGAAACTACCCGAACACATAATTACGAGCAAACTAATGCGCCTGCGACGTTTCCTGCCCCGTTTTAGCCTCGCCCTTGACCTACAATCGATGAAAACACGAAAATACACGAACAACGTAAAGTGTGGCCGAGGAAAATTAAAAAAAATATATTAGTGAGCGGAAGAGGTGATCCCTTTGAAGAGTGCTGTAAATTAAGGAGATCGTTAACGCAGTGGCTAGGGCTGCCAACTGTGTGATATGTTGTTAGATTTAAGATTATGCGTAAAAGTATTGATTACACACATCAAATAGATAGATTATCCGAATTTTAGATAATTTTTCTGAGGTTATTGAAATAATTGTGTGCCTTTTTAAGATACATAATTAGGTAAACTTAAATTTCAAGAACGGAATTATCATATATACTAAACAAAATTAATTGTGTCGTTGCGGTAAGCAGGGTTGGACTGCAGTAGACGGCTGATATCAAATGGTGTTTTGTAAGTGTCCATAATTGTGTTTTTTTAAATATGAGAGTTTCTTATTTGATTTATAAGGGCCCAAATCTCCTATTTCTATTGTAATATCTGAAGATATTAAATCTTTATTGACTAAGAATGACGTTAGAATTGCTTGAATATTTGACAAATTTGATAGAAAATACTCTAGTAATCCGAATATCCGAAAAGACGAGAGTGAATAGGTACCTTCTAGGCAAGCGCGCTCCATCGTAGACCACTTCGATGCTTAACATCGGGCAAGTTGTGGTCAAGCGTAAGCCTATCAGTGATTAAAAATATATATATATATTCATAGGAATCGATTTTTAAACTGATAAATAGCAGAATTAAGGTACCTACGGGTATGATTAACAATGGCTAGTCAAACTGCCATTGTTTATGTTTATTACCAGTATTCACAGGAGCCACTGATGCGTGCTACTGCACCCAATACCATAGCTTTGTGTAGCCCATTCCTATTGCACACAACACACAATGACCAAAACTATGGGAGTCATTGTACGCTGGACTGACAAGCTAATGATACTCTGATAACATCTTATCTATGGTATGGAATAAAGTTATGGAATACAGGCACGTGGTTTTAATGTTTTGGTTTTATTCGCATGGATAATACTCTTGTCGTAAGTAGTATGATATCTAGGTACTTAGGTAGTAGTAGTTAGGTAAGTAAGGTAGGCGAGCTACTTGATGGTAAGTAGTCATCGCCGCCCATGGACATCTGCAATACCAAAGGAGTTGCAGATGCGTAACCATTTTTATTACAAAATATTTTGACGTTTTTTAGAACATACCATCACATACCATCACGCCTATATTCCCCGAAGGGTTAGGCAGAGGTGCACTTAATGTACACCCACAATTCGCCGGTATGTTTGGGTCCCATGTAATAGGGGGCGAGCCTATTGCCATTCACCGGGCACAAATCCAGACTCCGAGCTGCTACTGAGAATTTCATAGAAAAACTCAATAACACTTTGCTCGACCTGGGGATCGAACCCAAGACCTCTAGCGTAGCAGTCGCGATTGGGACCACTAGACCAACGAGGCAGTTTTTTAGAAATTTTGTAAATATTCTTTACAAGGCGAACAGACATATTGTTATTTGTAAAACATTCAATAAAAAAATTGGGAATGCCCACATTCCAATAAGTATTTACAAAAAAGCTGTTAATGATGAAACCTTAAACATGGGATACTAAAAACTTTTTGGTCACTGAGGAATCTTTACAGTTCCAGAGAAACAGAAAAAAAGCTACAAAAGTCAGTCACACTATGTAGCGTGGATGGGAAATATTTAAGCGGGTTCGTAACACTTGGCATCGGTTGGTCTGCCAAGCTGCTAAGGAAGCGGCGCGAGATACATAATTTACAACCTCCCGAAAAACAAAACTAGCAACCCTAACATTGCCAGATTCCAACCGCGTAATTCTGACAAATAGTTTGTCGGTATCATTATTTATTATGGCAACACTATTTTATGTAGTGCTATCAATAAATCATTGCAATGATTTCCATCCGTTAACTGTAAAATTATATTAATGAGGATAATTAATTTGTTACTGAAAGATTGGCTGCCATCTGTCAGGATAATAACATAATCGATTTGCGAAAATAGTAGACTCTAGTAAATTTAATTGCAGTCATATGGGAGTGAGAATCAAATAGGTTATTTCGATAATTTAATATTTGGTTCTTCATAATCAGCCCATAAATCTATTGAAATAAATATTGGCCTTCAATAGACAGTCAAAGTTGTAATTTGTATAAAGATATTTTGTAGAATATTTGAAGGGTTATTGTTTGAATTGGTGTTTAAATGCCAGAGAATTCAATCGCCTCTTCAAATTAGTTAATGGCAAAGTTTGGCCTCCAAATATAATGTATTTAGAAGTAGCAGTGCTAAATGAGCACGAATGGGCCAGTATGACAGGGGAAGTACTACCCTCCCACAGAATATCGACGTCAAATGGCATTATGCATACTGTTGCGTTTCGTATGGTGAGTGTGGAGCGCCAGGGGCTCAATTTCTCCCTCAGTCCCCTTCTTTCTCCTTTCCCCTTCCTTTTCCTTAAATAGGCTCGACAACGCATCTGCAACCTCTTTGGTATTGCAGATGTCCATGGGCGGTGACGACTACCTATTTACCATAATATAGCTCGTATACTTACTCGTTTACCAAGTTATCCCATAAAAAAAAATTTTCATTAACTCATTACTTTAGATTTCCTCAACTCATTGCTGGTACATTACACAAATATATTTATTTATTTGACTTAATTATAACATTAAGATTAATAATCAGACATACCAGGACTTTAATTTCTAAAAAGCAAGGCTTAACTTATATTTTGTACCACAATGTATCGTTTTAAACATAACCTTACAATTTGCCATACAATATACTAGATTTTCACCTACAGCATTGATCTGAAACTGCATCACGTTGCAGCTACGCTACGTGTGCTCTGTACTACTGTAGGTAATACTACTCATCGATTTTTAAATTCACTCCAAATATATATCGTCTATTTTTTCGTTATTCATGACCCAATTTTGACTAACCTCACTTTCGAGATGGATGAAGATTCAAAATTATAATATGAAAGCTTTCGTTTAATAACATTAATAAGTAAAAATAATATTTACATTATTAGCGTATAGTATGAATAACATTCAGCCGTGTGGCCATTTGTAAGAAATCAATAAATAACTTCCACCGCAGAGCTTTTTAATCCTTTGATGTGCTCTTGTAAAGCTTTTAAATGCATCCAGAGAATATGCTTTGTTCTTTCAACGAAATCTATTCTGTGTAATGGATATTGTAATCTGAAACAAAGCCGTCATTAAAACACACGGTTTTAAAATAAACTTATGGTAAGATACAAGCTGTAGGTACAAAGTACTTAGTTATGGATCGGAAAAATGGCGCATAGAATTTCCCGCGCTTTGCCTATCAAAGTGACAATATGTCAAAACTTTTTGTACTGTGATTGTTTATGGTCATGAAAAAAAAGGTTGGAATATAGGTATTATATTCTTATTCAAATTTAGAATACTTTATAGAATTCCGTAGTGATAGACAAGTATCCAAAAGAACTTAGTGCAAAATCTGTTTGACGTTTTAATAAATTACCTACATAGAAACCGAGTAACGATTACGTTGCACACGCATATATCTCTGTAACTCAAAAATAAATCTCACTGGTTTACATAGAAAATATTTGTCATCTTTATATCTGGTCAGTAATAAGCACAGTGGCCATGGCACAAGAACTGAATCATCTCAAACAATGTCTACTAAATATAATATTTCAAAGGAGCTCTCGAAATCTTAAGTCTAAATATTATCATTCAACGCAAACAACGCCGCGTGGCACACTTTGTGACAAACCAGGCCTTGAACTGGGATGGCCCATAAATCGTCCCAGCTCAAGAAATAGACTTCTTAGAAACGCGGGATGCTCTCCAAAAGATTGTCATTGTTGTAACATCGTAAAATTAAAGCATTTGTAAAACACATGAAATACGCGATGAGATAATTTCAATTTCCCCGCAGCTATCGAATCTTCACAAGTTTACAGCAAGTATTGCCAATACTAATAAATATCGAACGCTAATATAACTCACATCAGGTCAACCAATTGTTATCATAATATTAGGGTTAGTCATTCCTGCGCTCTTCGGTACTTCTCACCAGATATTGAGTCATAGCGATGTATAAATTAAACCTTAGGAAACACACTATCTCTATTTAGGCTCATAATTTATATATTTTTCATCAGTTTCCTACACCAATTAGTTGAACATATACAAGCCGCGCGGCGCGGGTGCTCCGGCCGGATCGTCGACGTATGAACTCATAAATTTGTACCAGAACATCTGACCTGATAATCTAGTTTACGTTAATTCCTCGAAGATTAATCTACTAAGAGTTATGCAGCATCGGCGTCATCGCGGCTAGATTGATGAGCACAGCGCGAGAGCCGAGTGTGGTGACATGGAGACGCGCGCACACTGACCACATACACAATGAAACGAAGAAAACATGAGCCAAGTGTTGTCACTGCTCAAGTTCATCAAAATACCAAAAAAGTTACCCCAACGTGAGGGGGCGTAGTGACATGACCCGCCGGGAACATTCACACTGCCAAACTAAATAGTGCCTTACGTTATAAATAGTGTAATCTTGGTGCTTCGAAACAATAAATAATGTTAGTGAACACAGACACACGGACGATAAGGTCAAACGTTTAAAATGTTAGACGTTTTTCGTGGATTGAAGAATCTCATTAAAGTGAACTATGTACACATCGACTCGCCGGTATTCCGCTTGCACTACTCTATCACCGTCATCCTGCTGATCTCGTTCAGCCTGATCGTGACGACAAGACAGTACGTCGGGAACCCTATAGACTGCATACACACCAAGGACATCCCAGAGGATGTGCTAAACACGTATTGTTGGATCCATTCCACGTACACACTGAAGAGTTTCTTCAACAAGAAGGTTGGTGTGGAGGTGCCGTACCCTGGCATTGGAAACAGCAGGGAGAAAGGCAAGGAAGATATGAACGACAGAAAAATCTACAAATACTACCAATGGGTGTGTTTTTGCCTATTTTTTCAGGTGAGTCTTAGTTATAGCGACATTCTTTTGCCTTGACTAACACGCAGTTCAGTTCAAATATCGGGAGACGTGTCACTTTTGAAATTAACACTCACTTTTAGATGGTTTCTGACAGCGTGATGACAAGCACATATTTTCGCCTTCAAACGTTTCATGTACGAGGTATTTAAAAATAAAACATTGTCTTTAACATAACAAAGTCAATTCATGTTTCTTTTAAAAATGCGATTATTTCATATATCTACAACTTCTGTACCAGTGTCGCAACACATATGTAGATGCGCAGGCGCATAAACAAAGCAAGTTAAACAAGCACGTTATAATTAGTACACTGTAAATGTTGCTAGCGCGCGACCCGCTCCACAATATATATTTATTTTTTATTATTTTTTTGCCGTTTTAACGATCGGTAAAACCGGGTCGTTAAACAGGAATCCGGAATACGGGGTAATCAAAATATTTTGGGTAATTTATAGAATGCTTGTCATATACATTGTCTGTGGTCGGAATTGGTATAGGCATAACTGGTTTGTTTGTTAAACTACGTACATTTTAATAATCATAAATGGGAATATACTTATTCTTATTCTTTATTGTTCACACAAAGCATTCTAAAAATAATTATAAAACAAACAATGTACAAAAGCGAGCTTAACTCAAAATTGGGTTTTCTTTCAGCAAACCTTTGAGTGACGTTGTCGCATCTATAAATATCTATGGTTTGAGTCGATCCAAACAATAAATCCACTTAGTAACTCTGTTTATTAAACACCAAAACCTCTTTATTAATGTTGACGAATTTTGGCATAGATACATTAGACTTCTGTGTAGAGGCTGCCTGTTGATCCAAAAAATCCTTTTGAATCCGAGTAAAACGTCGAGGAACAGCTAGTAAAGAAATAAATAAGGACGACAAGTAATAACAGTGTTTTATTTTATCTTATTTTATTTTTATGGAAGAACATTGATTGTTTGAAGACAGCAGGGATAAGTTTAAACGCTTACTCATATACGAATAGCGATATATTTTTTTTTACTTTAATTCAAACACTTTTCTTTCCAACTGTAACTTCCATTGTTTTCGTAGAATCAAAAAATTTCGTGCATAGCGAAACTTTTTAGTAGGTAATTTTCGAGTCGACCATAGCGAAACTAGAGCATAGCGGGACTAACCGGAATAGAATAGAATTCATTAATTGTTGATTAGAATGTGTAATACTTAGAAACATTACCACCATGAAAGTAAAATTAAAGTAGGTGCCTACTTTTAGCCTATTCACGTTTAATTTTAAATCTCTCAAACGAGCCCACACGCTATCTTCCTAATGCCGACATAATTAGATCCGGAAGGATTAACAGCTTAACTTGATGTTGAAGATTACGTAGATTAACTAAACTGACGGTTTAAACAAAGTTCTCATGAATTATTACTATGAATACACCGAGGAGTGAAGCTTACAGAAATATTAAGTAGGTACTAGCTTTCCGCCCGCAGCTTCGCCCGCGTAGACAACACGATTTTGACTGTTTAGTTTTTTCCAATTCTGGCGGGAAATTGCAAATTATCCTTATATATCTTTCCGTCCGCTTCTTTGCTCGGGTAGACCACAAAATTTGCCTAACTTTATTATTTACCGAAATATAAACGCAGCTTATATCCTTTCCCAAGGTGTAGTCTATTTTTGTACCAAATTTTGTCAAAATCCAAGCGGACTTTCATCCCCTATTACATCCCCACACAGTTTGAAATTTCAAAAACCCCATATTCAAATATTTATTTATTTCTTATCAAGTGCCTAAACACAAAGTTTCATCGTTTTATCTTCAACAATGACAAACTCCCACACAATTTTTCATCCCTTATTACAACCCCTTTTCTACAACAAAACGTGGCTTGTATCCTTTCCCAAGGTCTAATCTATTTTTGGTCCAAATTTCATCAAAATCGGTTCCGTGGTTAAACTTGAAAGCGTGACTTTGGACCCACACAGGTCGAAATTTCAAAAACGCTAGAACATATTTATTTGCTTCTTATCAAGTGCCTTAATATAAAGTTTCATGGTTTTATCTTGAAAAATGACGAACTCCTATACAAACTTTCACCCCCAATTTCAACCCCTTCAAAACTATTTTTTGCAATAAAAGGTAGCCTATGTCCTTTCTCAAGCTTTAGTCTACCCCAGCACCAAATTTCATAAAAATCGGTTGATTGGTTTAGGCGTGAAAGCGTAACAGACAGACAGACAGAGTTACTTTCGCATTTATAATATTAGTAGGGAAGTAGGGATTTCTGAGGTTAACTTCACTACCTATTACTACATCAATTCAGCCTTCTTATGTTTGTGTCCGCAAAACTTGATGAGTAGTGGATGGATTGGCTTGAAAAGTAAGGGCAATTAAAAATAATAAAAAAAAACATTTTGCAACACCTTAGAATCGAACCCAGTCACCCCAACTCCAGCAACCGCACTAGTGACAGCAACTACCAAGGCATTATCTAAACTTTCAAAGTTAAATAGTTAATAACTATTTTTTTAAAAAGAGCTTTTTGTTAAAATCTTACAATAACTTAAATAATTTGAAAGCCCTGTAAGTTGACATTTAATCTCAAAGTCGTGGGGGGTGGCGTTCTGTAATGTTGGCAACAAGCTATGTTTTTATTAGGGCTGGCTCGAATGGTTGGCTAATGTATGCAAATATCAACAACATGGTAATGTCGCCGGCGACTTGCGACAACCCTGCAGTTTCACTACTGCGACTTTTTAGTTTTTTATTTTTTCAACAAGTCACTATTTTACCATACTTAGAATCAAATATTAATAAACCATTAATTAATTTGTTGCATGTCGTGTTAAATAATAATTGAAAATTACAACCACACCATTACGCCTCAATTCCCCGAAGGGCAAGGCAGAGGCACTTAATGTATACCCATAATTCGCCGGTATATTTAGGTCCCATGTAATAGGGGGCGAGCCTATTGCCATTCAGCGGGCATCTATTCAAAGTCCGCGCAGCTAGGTACTGAGAATTTCATAGATTCGAATCCAAGACCATCTCATAGAATTGAATCCAAGCGTAGCAGTCGTGCTAAAACAACTAATAACTGTACGTAGTACTTTCAGCTTCAGTTAAAACCAAGTCAGTTACCTGCGTTGAAGTTCTAGAACTTCTTATGTACTTCATAGAAATCATACCAAAATTAACTATAATTTTCATTATGACGTTTGTAATTCCGATTGATCAATGCAAAACAAATAACTTCCTATTTATCGACATCACAACAACAACTGCCAACCACGACAGATTGCGACAAAAAGTCGCATCGCCAAAACTCCCCCTTAAGCGGATCATCAGAATAAAAATGTAAGAGCTCGCTCAAGTAGCAGTTAATATCGGTTGATTATCATCCCGACACAGACATTACTCCCCCGCCCCTCTACCCAAGGCTGACCTAATTTTCACTTTATTAAGCTAAATAATGCGATGTTCATTCAAATGGAAGGGAATTTCGCACTATTTGGGGATTTTTCAAATGTAGGTAATAAGATAAGAAAGCAACAAATACTCGTGATAATGGAAAACTCTATGTTTGGTTTTTGTGACTCGCTTTTAATTCTTTATTTATATTTAAAAGCAGTGGTAGCCTCATGGCTAGGGCGTCGGCCTTGCGATCATGTGGTTGCCGGTTTGAAACCCACACATTGCACTACAGACGTGAACCCACTCGTAACGCACGAGGGGTTAACAAGATTACTAGTAATGTGTGGTCCACATTGCTAGTAAGCTTTTTTAAAAAAAAAACCGGCAGAAAAGAAAATTTACACCACATCATTAGAATCTATTATAGTTTTTAATGTCGAGAGCTAGATTCCTATCAATATGGGACCATTTCGAGAGTAAGCAATCATGTAAAAGTCGGTTAATTATAACTTTCTAAGTTACTAGAGTTGCCCGCGGCTTCGCCTGCATAGGATCCCGCGAGATAAAAAATAGCCTATGTTAATCGGGAATAATATCGATTTCTAAAGGTGTAGGAATTATAAAATCGGTTCAGTAGGTTCAGAGATTATCGATTACAAAAATAACACTAATCTTTCACAATATTATTAAAGAGATCGAAGGAACTTTAGCGTCTTACTTTTCGATAAATAATCAACCTTAGTGTATTTTTCGACTTCGGATAACCCAACGCAATCTAGGTCCTTTTATGACAATAAATATGTTGTGAGGTATGTATCTGTATTTTTTAAATACTCTTTCAATTATTTACAAAATAATTGAAAGAGTATTTACTTAAAAGAGAACTAAACTATACACAATATATGAAAACACATTGTCACGCCCAGGCGTCGAAGTATTCCTCCGCATCACTCTCGTCTGGTAACGTGCCCAGAAGACTGGCAACATTGCCACGTTGAATGGCAATACTAATTCTTTGTCCTAAGAATAACCCAGCCCATATCTGTATTTTTTTATGTTTATGAGTAACGAATAAATATATTTCCTTACTTTCTATCAAAATACATTCAATTAATTAATAATAACATTTTCTGGACACATATATATTTTGTTATATTACCAGGAGGTATTTTTAATATAGGAACTCCTAGTTTACAATATCTTATAATGACAGAGGTCGCTAAGTATCTAAGAGGTTCTCTTCAAGGCTTATGATAGGGTGTAGGGTCATATTATGTCAGGTCACGTCTCAACGATGCCGGCCGTATCACCGTGCTATAATCTTATAATTTTAATTAAAAGTAAGTGCATTGTTTACATGTTTTTTGGGTTACTAGAGTTTCAACAACGAAGGCACTTTGGCAAAACATGTAATGATCGACTCTTTGCTGCCCTTCCATTATGCAATGGTGTTCTTAATCTCATTGAATTTGAATGGTTCCGCGCCTTCGCTAATAACTGCTACTGTAGAAGCGGAATTCTCATTGGCAGACTAGCCCCAGTCATCATCAACCTATTTACCGTCCCACTGCTGGGCACGGATCACGAGGAGTTATGTTATAGGCCACGCTGATCTAATGCCGGTTGCCAAGCGCCGGCGCCGTCAAAATTATCTCTTAGGCGTAAGTACGGGTTTCTTCTAAATTATATCCAGATTCTCGATGGCGTGTGAAGTATGCCAACCCGCAGTAGAATCTTGGTGGACTATAGTCTAATCACTCTCGTACTGAGAGGAGACCCGTGCCCAGCAGTGGGACAATGTAATGGGTTGATGATGATGATATATCCAGAAAATTTGTTCATTAGTGTAGTTCTATATCTGAGTTACACTATCAGTTTCTACAGCAAAGGCCAAACCATCACACAATCAAATCTTAATAATAACCTGTTCACTTACAAATCGATCGAGACGTCTGTTTATTATATGAGATAAGGAGCTTTTAATGCAGGGTACCTCGAATAATACGCATAATGCATGAGCACTACCCAGATTAGAACCCAGGTCCCGTGGGCATGCAGCACCGATATTTGGATCATGGCGAACTAAAATATGGAGGGTATTGTTGCCAATAGCGAGGTTTGGCGGGGATGATAATGCTGCTAAATAATTGGATTCTATTCTCGTGTGTGGTACATAGCCGCCGCGAGCGATATTTATGACTATTTTCTAATGGATGTTATAAAGTGCTTGCATACTTTAATTCTATACTATTAATATCAGCAATATTGATGTAATGATGTGGCTTATGGTGTCAAATTTGAACATAAAGATGCGTTAAATATCAGTGAAATAATGTAAGCTCATTAAACCATATATACTATATATACTGTATCTGTACTAATATTTATAATATTATAAAGCTGAAGAGTTTGTTTGTTTGCTTGAACGCGTTAATCTGAGGAACTACGGGTCAGATTTGAAAAATTCTTTCAGTGTTCGATAGCCCATTTATCGAGGAAGGCTACAGGTTATATATCATCACGCCAAGATCAATAGGAGCGGAGCATAAATGAAAAATGTTACAAAAACGGAAAAAAATATTCCTTTCACGCGGGCGAAGCCGTGGGCGGAAAGCTAGTTAAACAATATATAGGGTGGAAGCGTGTGGCACTCTGCATTGGTTTACACGGTGTTTTGATTTAAATGTTAAACCTTTCAGGTGCTGAAAGTATTCATGATTTTAAACAACTTTCACTATAAAACCAACCCTGAAAAAAAAAACAGCTGCTTCATACAATATTATCGGGTAAATAACGCATGGCGATTTTGTTTTACTCGTGTTTTAAGCATGAAGAAAAAATTCAAAACAGATCTAGCCTAGACGGTTTATATCTGTCTTAAGCAAGGTTTGGGCGCTAAAAAATATTTATTTTCGTTTAATTGCACATGTAATAGCATTACGGTTGGATATTAGGTTATTATAGGCCCGATATGGCCCATAATAATATTGAGCCTATTTCCAAAACCTAACATCTGTTTATAAGTCTGACCTACGATATATGGATTGCAATCACACCACACCTCAAGTTTATTTCTGGTTGGGAGTCTGAGGCAGACTTCCCCCATCACGCCGTCGAAACAACCTTTAATGCAAGCTGATTTTCTGTCGAAGTCACCATGTTTTCCTTCACCAATACACATTAAATCGATGAGATCGAAAAGATGGATACGGAAGTTACATCTGGAGTCATATCACTAAACACTCACTGTATATAATAAAAAATCACCGTATATAATAATAATAAATAAATTTATTAAATAAAAACTTTTAGTATAATTACTTGACATAGTACACAATATGTTTATAGGTACATAGTTATTTATGGGGAAAATTTTATAAATAGTTTTAATAAAGTCTAAACAAAAATGGCATTGTATAACTATATCTAACAGTTAAATTATCGGTGCATGGGAAATTAACCCCACTTACCTACATAATAAGATGCGACCTGCCTGAACTAGGTTTATTCAAACCCATGCTTCAGGCCATCACTTAACTAGTCTCACATTACTTATATGCATACTTATTGATATTTTATAGCTTACTGTGTCAGTAGGATCAGGAATATTACTTATCTTTGTAACTATGTCACTTCATTGTTGCAAGTTCTTGTTGCTTATTCTTTAAATACCTATCTCCTATAAGCTATATATATTATATATAAATATATATATATATATATATATATATAATGAATTTATTATAGTATAGTATGCCAGTATGTATTTTTTCTTACTGTATTTATTTATGTATATATTACGTTTATATTTTTATCTATGTGTTTCTGCACCGTGACCAAACCCACGTTAAAGTTCAGTTCCAGTTTGTCCATCCTAAGGTTGCCTGGAAGAAATCGCAGATAGCGATAAGGCCACCCATTGTATGTTTTAAATTTCATTTGTATCCTGTATTTTTGTATTTTGTTTTGGTGTACAATAAAGTATATAATAATAATAATAATAATAGGATCAGTGGGTCAAATCATACGTGAGACTAGCACAGGTCATAAATTATGACGCGTTGACCATGAAGTCATAAATTACTTCCCTCTGTTGACCATCAGAAATGGCGCGAATGATTCGTATTCACATAACCGTTTGTACTTATATAGGTATAATCGTTTGTTTTATAAACATTTAGCTTAGATTTGTATATTGCATTTCTCTAGTCAAGATTATATGCCTGGTGTTTTATCTAAAGTACGAACAATACTGCAGACGCAAGAGGATATATTAAGTATTATTACTTATTTATCGCTTACTAGGTACACCACAAGTTTATAAAGTGGTGTGAAGACTCAAAAATACCCGTTCGACCAGTGGAAAATGCTTTATCATTATGCATTAAATCCGTGTCTGTGATTTTTTTTTTCATAAGAATTTATAATAAATAGAGGATTTATGTTTTCATGATAGAAAATATTTGTTTAATAATACTTGTTTACCTCTCATAAATTGTACATGAAATATAAATATTTATTGCTTTAAAGACACTTTTACCTTGATGGCGCCGGCATTTTATCTATATATTCTGATGTCCTATTTTTTGAGAAAAACTGCAGTGCCCGACGTACAGCAACACAGAGTGATATTCATACGTTGCTTTAAAACCCAAAAACTAAGTTTTATTTTATTAACGGCTTATAATATTTAAATCCCAGTTCGTTATAACTTTTTACTTGCGTCATAATAATATGTTTTTTTTTCATTCCTCATCGACGCAATGAATTCATTTCTACGCTGTTTACACCAACCGTCAAATTTATTGTTTTTGATTATATTATTGTCAGATTGTTTGCAATTACGATAAAAATATACGAATGTGTGTTTGTGTAAACGTTTCGAACGTGTTTCACTTATTGATGATTAAACAGAGTTTACTCGCACGAGATTTAAAATTATGTGTTTTCAGAATTAAAATGTACCTGTTATTTATTTTGATGATAACAAAATACCGTCCTGTTTCTGTTTTAAATTTCCTGTGCTCTGTTCTCTTTCTTGTGGCGCATATTTTAATGTATTTTATGGCATTTGTATAGATTGCTAGCACCAGCTGACGTAACTTTTACGTGTTGGTCATAGTCTTTTTGCCAGCGTATGACACACCTCAGTGCCCACGTACTCTCGTAGGTTGCTCTAGTGCTTTCCACTTCATCTTATGAATCTCTTAGTCTACCTATAATTAGATATTCCTAACTCTTTTCATCTCATCGTCTAATCTGCAGTGGCTTTTGCATGAGTAATTAGCACGGTGATCTATAGATTTACAAGGTAAAGCTGCATTTGCGGATTGGTAAATGTCACACGTTTTCGAATTTTTGGTTCTAGCACGGATTTCTCACGATGTTTTCCTTCACCGTTTTGGGAGAAGTGGTGATAAAATAAATTACGCAAAGTAAAACGTCTGTCTGGGTTCGAAACTATGACCTACAACTCGGTAAGTCGCGTTCGTTACCACTGGCTCACCACCGCTTCTAAGTTTATACAGTTTTCTTCAAAGGTCTGACCGCGGATAGTGAAGGATAATCACGCAGTTCAGTTATCAAGCGTCATTTATATACAATGTAGCACAATATCCTCATAGTAATTAGAGCAAAAGTTATTTCAGAAACATAGTACCGTAGTAACCGCAGTCGAATTCAAATAAAGCGGTAAACAATTATTATTTATTAGCGATTGTTCGTGGGAACCGGCGCTTGCGCACCGCCACACACTTTGTGTGAAGTGAAGTGAACACTATGTTAAAAGCTAATGCTAGTTCACATAGCAAATAGAAAAGAATGAGTGACTTTATTTAATCTACATAACATAGAATAGAATAGAATATTATAATCTTTATTGTATAACACAATATAACTACATAATACATAAAACATACCATCACGCCTGTATTCCCCGATGGGTTAGGCAGAGGTGTACTTAATGTACACCCACAGTTCGCCGGTATGTTTGGGTCCCATGTAATAGGGGGCGAGCCTATTGCCATTCACCGGGCACAAATCCAGACTCCGAGCTGCTACTGAGAATTTCATAGAAAAACTCAATAACACTTTGCTCGACCTGGGGATCGAACCCAAGACCTCTAGCGTAGCAGTCGCGATTGGGACCACTAGACCAACGAGGCAGTCTATAATACATAAAACTACCTACATAATATAACACACTATCACCACTTTATTCCCCGAAAGCTTAGGCAGAGGTGTACTAATGTACACTTACATTTCGCTGGTTTGTTTAAGTCCCATGTATAAGGGGTGAGCCTATTGCTACTAACCGGGCACAAATCGAGACTACGAAGTGCTACTGAGAATTTCATAGAAAAACCCTAATTTGAAAATACTGTCTTAACATACCATCACGCTTGTACTGGGGGTTACGGATAGGTTTACTAGTGTATCCTCAAAGCTAGCATGTTTTGTGATTTGTAATAGGGGGCTAGCCTATTACCATTAACCGGACACAGTTTTGCATAACCTGATGTGCTGCCGACTGTACTCAACCATTAAGCCAATTATTTTCGCTACTGGGAATTTCATAGAAAAACCCAATAACACTTTGCTCGACTTGGCGATCGAACCCAGGACCGCTAGCGTAGCAGTCGCGATTAGGACCACTAGATTAACGATTATATGTACCTATGTAATGTCATTGTCTTTTAGTATTGAAATAATCTTTTATGCTAGAGTCCTTTATATGTTTAAGTAATTACTTAGTAGGTCTGTAATGTTAACATAAAGTAGGACACTAAGTTAGTAGCTGAAAGTAAATATAAACACTAAAAAAATATAGATATGATAAGATTAGCTAGTTATAATTCATAATAGGCGTAAAACATTAAAAAGTACGATAAAAACAATACCTACCATTGTCTATCAAAATGGTGCCATTTGATATAATATTTTTTCCCGCGCTGTCATTGCGGAAGGCAAAGACAACTAGACGTACAGCCAGCAGTGACATAAATCACGCGTGTCGGTCCGCGATAGCGTGCATGTATCCGAACGCGATGATCGATGCATCCGAAATGTATTTAGAATTCAACTGAATTCGACGCATTTGTTTAATCTGGTTTATATTTTTATTGAAAACCTACTATAATGTTCAGTTCAGGAAAATATACAGTCTTCCCTTTAGTAAATACCTTTTTTACTTATTGAGCATTTGGTTCTGACAGCGATAAAAACCTATTTTTAATGTGTTATCTATTTGATAAATCCAATAGTTTGTTTTATTTTAAATGATAAAGAGCTTTCTAAGCAAGCATACGAATGTCAATTTATCATGGCCTCCTCGAAATATGTATATTACTCGTGTCTACAAAATGTTTGAACTATTAGGTATTTAATTTATTTATAAGCCCATATTATTGTTTCTTCTTCGTAAATAATCCTAAAACACCGCATAAAAACTATTAAAGATAATTTATTAACTATTTTATATGTCATATTTTATATTTTTATTAATGTAGAAAAAAAAACGATACTCTTAAAAGAAACTCTATTATGACGACAGCGCCGTGAAAATCGCCAGGAAATGTGAAATTATTGTTTACGGAAAACAATTACCTTATTGTTTATATAGTAAATGTCAAGGTTAAATGTGAACAAATTCATTAATTTACCCTGTACCGCAATTAACTAATGCACTTTTGGCAGCTAAAACTCAAAAATAACACTTTTAACAGTCTCTCAAATGAAACTATACTGTTGTAGTCATTAATACTGGCCATATTTCATAAGTCGTTTCGCTCGTGGCCGTGAAAAAGTCACGACTCACTAACATTTTCCCGCCGTGGGAAATGGCCGCAAGTTATAAAATATTGGCGGGAACCATTTGGCATGCTGTTTAATTGTTGTTTTGTTTAAACCATCATTAGTCTTTGTTACAAATTCTTAATTAGAAGCAGTTTCCGCTATTAGCGTGTGTTTGCTGATTTTGTAATTTACCTAGCAACAGTTTCCGTTATTATACTTACCTAAAAAAGGTTTCAGTAATTGGCTTGCCTTTAGTAAACACTTTAATACTTATATCTTTATTTACAAATACTTTTAATTTTACTATCCTAATAGCCTTCTGTGTGGAACAATTACTTTGAAATTTTGAAATTGAAATATTGTTGAACTACAGAGAATTTAGATTTAAGAAAAATAAATTTATGTGTCTCTTGAAATCTGCAATCAGAATCAGTTTTTATATGTTTACTAACATAGTTGAACTATGAACCTATTTATGATGCTTGAAAATAAAAGATTTCTGTTTTTTATAAAATAGTAGGTAATTGCACTATTTTTTTAATTTTTGAGATATCTGCAAAGAACCATGTAACTCCTGCTGGTCACGGGCTCGCTCCTAGAGGCTCTTAGACAATCCAACAAATTAATTACTGGCAAAACTGGAGTAACAACCAGCCCTATCATACTATTGAAGTAAAATATAGCCACAAAAGAACTATCTGAAAGGGCGATTTTCATTATAATTAGTCCAATATTATAAATCGCCTCCGCTTATGACCTGCGCTCCCGCGAGAACCGCTTCGTTGACCGTTGGCGGGTGCCAAATGACTCAGCTGTGATCTTGGACCTATCCGTCGGCGCTGTACTGTAATCTGTTGTACAACTGGCTAATTATCAAGCGCTATCTACTGTCATAATGTGGCGTAGGTAGAATAGAAGTATTTTTCAACTACTATAGTAAATTTACAAAAAAATCATAAGCAGTTATAAACCTGTGTTATGATAAAGTATGACCGTCAGCATGAACTATATGTTCTGAAAGGGTTCATTGCCATTTACTCTAGATACTCTAGGTCTAGATAGTCTAGATTTGTACCCAAATCTAGAGGCTCTGGATTGCTATTGTCAATTTCTTAAAAAAAATAGGTTGCCTACTTACTACCTGTTCGATCCATAAATTTAACCCATACATGGTCGAGTTTAACTAAAATCTGTACCTATAGCAATTATCTGGCACAATGAATGAAAGGGACGGTTAGAGCAGCGAAGTAATAATTCACACTGAAATTTGCATGCCATCTCTTTCTGCTTTAATCTAGTAATAATTACAATTAATACAAATAGGTAGTGGTCACCGTACAATAGGCTCGCCCCATATTACATGGGACCTAAAACATACCGGCGAACTGTGGGTGTATATTAAGTACACTTCTGCTTAACCCTTCGGGGAAAACAGGCGTGATGGTATGTAGATAGTGGTTGCAAGCGCTACTGTCGAGTGTAAGGGTATGTTTTATAAAATTCTCAATAGCAGCTTGGAGTTTGGGCTTTTACCTCTGTGGCAATGGGCTCACCCCTATTTATTATTTCCAAAAACATACAAGGGAACTCTGTGTGCCTCTGCCTAACCCTTCAGAAATACTGATGATATTATATTATCTAATGATGAAGGCAAAGCTTTCCGAAGTTATTTTTATACTCATATCTTCTTGAACAACGTAAATATACTGGTAGTACCTAAGTAGATCACATTTTAGCAAGGAAGCCGTTATCTATACAGTCGAATGGTCTCTTCGATCAGCTGTGAACAGATTGTCGCATACTTGTTGCACTTCTAGAGCTCTAAACTTATATTACAGTTAGAATTTTTATGAGTATGAAAGTGGCTCTATTTTGCTGCCATGCTATAAAATTGGACGTTAAAAATAGGTAATAATTCTATTCCATAGCTCGGGTCATTTCTCTTATTGAGAGGGATTAATTAATAGCACAACAAATAAGCTTTTAAAAGCGTTCCAAAAACTTGATCATAAACATAACATAACATACCATCACGCCTGTATTCCCCGAAGGGTTAGGCAGAGGTGTACTTAATGTACACCCACAGTTCGCCGGTATGTTATACGTCCCATGTAATAGGGGGCGAGCCTATTGCCATTCACCGGGCACAAATCCAAACTCCGAGCTGCTACTGAGAATTTCATAGAAAAACCCAATAATACTTTGCTCGACCTGGGGATCGAACCCAAGACCTCTAGAGTAGCAGTCGCGATTGGGACCACTAGACTAACGAGGCAGTCAAAAAGTTGATCATATGGGCAAGAAACTCCGTTGCACCTACATAACCTTTAAATCAGTCAGATATTTATTTTATAAGCGATTATTTTTTGACTGCCTCATTAGTCTAGTGGTTCTAAGCGCGACTGCTACGCTAGAAGTCCTGGGTTCAGTCCCTAGGTCGAGCAAGCTGACCCAATACACTTTAATACTACTGTCTGGAATTTAAGAGAGAACGTGATTCTCTGACCGCCTCATTAGTCTAGTAGTCCTAAGCGCGACTGCTACGCTAGAGGTCCTGAGTTCGATCCCCAGGTCGAGCAACGTGTTATTGGCTTTTTCTATGAAATTCTCAGTAGCAGCTCGGAGTCTGGATTTGTGCCCGGGTAATGGCAATAGGCTCGCCCCGTATTACATGGGACCTAAACATACCGGCGAAATGTGGGTGTGTATGTACAACCACATTTCGCCGGTATGTTCTCTCTGCCTAACACTTCGGGGTATACAGGCGCGAGGGTATGTTATTTTTACTTTCCATTCTATAAATCTTTTCTTTTCCAAATCTGGGATAGTTACGCATGGTTCCATTAAAATACGATATTTCGTGTAAGTTTGATCACAAATATATAACAAGATTAGCCATTAGCCTTTTCCCTATATATAAATGAAACGGAATTGTACTTATTTTGAAAGACCAAAATAAGCCTAACAGTATTCATTTTTGTTTGCCGCAAGGCGATTTTCACAGTTTAAAAATAGTGTAGTGCAATTTTTTCTTTTTTTCGCCCATTCGCACTTCCATGACGGATCCGTCGTTCTTCGTTACCATGGCAGAATTAATGATGTCGTTAACTTTTCAATGGGTTTTGTTTAAATGTTCTTCCGTGGGAGTAATGCAAAGAATAGTTATTATCAAATTTCTTTTTGGGCACTGGCAACGCCTCTCGGCGACCACGTCATAGTATAATGTAAAGCACCTCTGTGTGTTGAGACTTTTGCGCGCTAGTGTCAATTCCCTATATTTGTTGCTGCAGCTCTGGCAGTCCTATAAGCTCTAAATCTCGGCAAACCATCAGCAACTGACTATATTGTCGACCTCGTTAGCCGACATAAACAGTAAATCAAACCTCACTTTTCTTGTCGGGTACTGACACTGATTTTAGAATAGTTAAAAAAAGGTAGCTGATATTCAGAGGTTTTAATCCATACTTCTATCATTAATATTATAAAAGCAAAAGTAGGTAGGTACCTCTTTGTTTTTTTTTGCCTTTTCACGCATAATCGGCCTATTTTTTTATTATTATTTTGTGGCTATCGTTTCACTGCGACCGTAATCGGTCTATTGTGATCGCCACTTAATGATTTAAAGTTCACTGCTGAACCCTGCGGCTGCTATAAATCGCAGGATTTCCTTAGCGGTGAGCTCCCTCACTTCATCTGGGGCTTATACATGTTTCCCCAGATGCGCATTACGCTTGTGCATCAGCGGTCCGCATTCCCGCAGAAGGTGAAGTGGCGTTTCATCAGTCTCTTCCAATATCTGCAGGTTCGCGTATCGCTCAGCCTTAGGTTGAACATGTGCTTGTTTAAGCAGCAGTGTCCTGTTAAGGCTCTCGTGACAATGCGCAGATCATTCCTACTCAGAACTCGGCCCGATAATCGGCCTATAATGTGCCCACTGCCGGGACACAGGCCTCCTATTCGTGAGAGGGAGTGGGTCGTAATCCACCACGCGGGCCCAGTGCGGGATGGTCACTCCTAAATAGCTGAGCAAATTTCGATAAAATTTGATAAGCAATAGATTGCATCCTGACAAAAGTAATAGTAAATACGAATAGTTATGGAACCGCGGGCAAAGGCTAGGTTTTTATATATTTTATTGCTTAAGCAAGATACCCGGCATTTTTCGAACGTAAGTGGCCAAACCTCGGAATGCTCATACAAGCACAGTCAGGCTATTAATCCAGTAGTTGTGGTCGGTACTAGCAGCTGTTGTGGTCGACTCGTGCTCGAGAAAAACCTGGCAACACTCCCCGAAACTTAACTGGGATATAAACGTGAATATTTTAGTTTGTACCCTAGTTGTCCTTGGTTCGTGAAAGCACATTCATTCTCATACATATAATACTTAATTTGCCATCAAGCCAATATTCTCAACGATGCATCCGGTAGATAAGTATTTTTGGGGCCTAACCTATTGCCTTTAACCAGGTAAAAATCTCATAGCTTGTTGCTTAAAATAAATGGAAATAACTAAATCAAATCAAATCAAAACATTTATTTGCAAACTAAGTGTATACAAAGGTGTTACATTTTAAACAGTACAAGACTTAGTGCCTTTTTCAGGCGTAGCAAAGATATCATTTTATAATTATACTCGTATAATAAAATTATTTTAGTGCTTATACATTTACGCAAGTGAAAAACCAAACCAAATCCAAATCCCGAGATGATACTGGTTCTCTGGATCACTGTTTTTAAAAAGCTTACTAGCAATATGGGTCGCACATTATGTACTAGTATTCTTGTTAACCCTTCGCACTAAGCTAAATGCTTATATTACGAGTGGGTTCACGTCGGTAGCGCAATGAGAGGGTCTCGAACCGGCAACTACACGCCCTTAAAATATATATAGCCCGCTATAGCCTCTTAAAATTGAACAAAGTATCTTACGCTCGTAACTGTTTGACTATGAAGGCAGCCTGGGTTATTAATTCAGGGAAAACTACTTAGTTATTATTTCTTCGACTGCGCTATCTGCTTGGCTCGTCATCCTATTACATGGGACCTGAAAATACCGGCGAAATATGGATGTAGGTACCTTACCCTTCGGGGAATACAGGCATGATGGAATGTTTTACGTTATTAAAATCTCACATTGAAGACACAATGCAAAATCTATTGTTTCGGTCTCAAAGACCAGTACGGGCGTCTCTGAATTAAACTGATTTGTTTTTTTTTTCATAACAAATCGCGTTAGATACATACAGGAAATCTATCCACAAGAAGACAATTTTCATTTACACCGTATGAATCGGCAGCGCTATCAATAACGACACTAAAGCTGGGGACACACTGCGGATTCGCGGTCAATCGCAGGTCGTAAACACACTAACGACATCGCGGCGCGATGCGGGACGTAAATAAAATGGACGCCCCGCCCGATGCGGACGCGTCACGTATTCCAGTTACAGATAGTTTTATGTCCCACATGGTTCAGAGTTAGAGTTGGAGTCATTTTCTGACCACAAACCAGACAACGACCTGGCGAAAAATCGATTTGTACATCTGAGAACCAAACTGGCCACTATACCAAACCACGATCACGGGTGGAACGTTGACCCATGATTAGTTTTAAATGTTAAATACAAAAGAATATATCGCTATAAACTTATTAGACCATAATGTAAAAGTGGTATATTTTTGAACCAATATCTAGCTATCCCCAAAAAGTCGCCAAACACGAACTCATTGCATTAGTAATATGGCACAGGCATTCCTCCAAGCCATGTGCCTATTGAAACACGTAGAATTTATGGCGTACGTGCCACCAAATGCAGTTGCAGCTGCAACACTAATAATTGATAGATAGCACGTTCACTTATGGGGGTTTGTGAATAAATACTGCGATAAAAATGCAAATGAAAATTGTTTATTCATTAATTTAAAAGTATTGTAGTAGAATTTAGGCTTGTGTTAAGGATATCCCTTTCTTCCATTAGTTATATTGAAATGAATATTAATATTTATTTACTATTTGCGATGTTAAGCTTCTATTTAAATAACTTTAAGAAAATGGAAAGCCGCTTTCAAGAATATAAAAATAATGTTACGTGCAAAACAATTTCGTAAGTTAATGCTTTTAATTTGGTTGGAACTTTTGCTTTTACCATCGACTTCCGAAACTGCTTTGCAATCCATCCATTTTCTAGTAATCAGGGAACATAGGTCACTGAAAACCTAACTCCACGCTGTTACATATCTACTAAGAATTTCATTTTAATAACCCATTAACACTTTGCTGAACAAGGGAATCGAACCCTCATCTAGCGTAACAGACGCTCTTAATAAACTAGATTAGTGTGGTAGACTCGTCAGAACCCAGTGTTCGAAAGATCCCTTCCTTCTCATTTTCTCCTTCCCTTCCCTTTTACTTGGCTCGGCAACGCATCTGCAACTCCTCTGGTATTGCAGATGTTTATAGGCGGCGATGACTACCTACCATCAGGTTGCTCGCATGCTCGTTTGCCGAGTTGTCCCATAAAAAAACGAGGCGGTAGTCCACCGACCCTTATTTACCCAGGAAAGAGCCTACTAACGCCATCTAGTGGCGCGACCTACAAAAGTTATATTTATATAAAGACATCAGTATTATGATATCTGTCAGTGAGCGCACATCTCGCGGAGCGCGGCCGCTGAAACTCATAATATCTGATGGCTATAAACCATTTACGATACTGTCTAGCCAGATGAATTTATGACGTATAGACAGGGCTGCCAATTGAAAGTTATTTATTTAAGTTGCCGAATAGTGATAGTTTTATGTTTGGCCATAATGAAATGGGATGCACATTTTGTTTGGGACCTGCGATAGGGGCATTTGATGTGAAGTTACAATCATCGCCGGTGTCGATTTATTATAAAAAAATCTTGAAAAGAAAACAAACAAAAACATATTATAATAATTATAGGTACATACATACCATCACGCCTGTATTCCTCGAAGGGTTAGGCAGAGATGTACTAACGCACACCAATATTTCGCCTATTGCCATTAACTGGGCACAAATCCAGACTCCGAGCTGCTACTGAGAATTTCATAAAATAACCCAATAACACTTTGCTCGACCAGGGCATCAAAACCCAGGACCTCTAGCATAGCAGTCGCGCTTAGGACCGCTAGACTAATGAGGCAGTCAGAGAATCACGGCCTCTTTTAAAGTCCAGACAGAAGTATTATCAGATTATATGCGAGTTTTACAATGTAGGGCATTATCTGGACTAAAGACTATTAATTCTCTTTGGTTTGAACATACCTTTTGAAAGAGCCATAGCAGTTTTGAGTTAAATAAAATAACATATGAAGCGTCGGTAGCCTAATGGCTAGGGCGTCGGACTTGCGATCATATGGTTGCCGGTTCGAACCCCACCCATTGCACTACCGACGTGAACCCACTCGTAACACAAGCATTTAGCTTAGCACGAGGGGTTAATAAGAATACTAGTAATGTGTGACCCACATTGCTAGTAAGCTTTTATTTAAAAAAAAAATAATAAAAAAATAACATTATTAAGAAAAAGATGATATTATCAAATCAAATATGTTTATATGTCAGAATATGGTAAAATTTTCATGGATGATGATTTTTCATTCCAATTTTCAAGATATTTTCTCCGCCCTTTGACAGCCCTGGGGCTAGTATCCGATTATTTCAGCAATTGCATTTACACCGGCAATATCTCTTAACATACGTCATAATAAAGGTTGCACTACGACCATACAAACGTCTGCTCCTTGCAGCTATTTCATACACACTTTTATTGCCTCAGATTTAAACATTGGTCTCATTGTGACTCACGCCTTATCACTTTTTACTTTTACAATTTAGACTTTAGAATAGAGAAGTAGGGTTTAAAATTGGTTGGTTACAAGTTAATTAAGTTGGTTGTAAAACAGTGCAATTTCGCTATGAAAAGTAGCTGTTTGAATGAGTTTGGATGTTTTAATATCATTGATATTTCCTATCTGTTAGTGTTTACGACTAAGTTAGATGTAGATATTTCAAAAAAGAAAGATGTTTTCTAATTCAAGTCATAAAAATGTTTTATATCGTTATTTACGCTTTCTTAAAAGACCATACATAGATACACAGACGCCTTTTTCCAACAGGGGTAGCAGAAATTACAGAACACTAATTGCTCATGCATTTTTTTTATGGGCAAACGAGCAGGCGAGCTACCTGATGGTAAGTAGTCATCGCCGCCCATGGACATCTGCAAAACCAAAGTAGTTACAGATGCATTGCCGAGCCATTTCAGGAAAAGGGAGGGTAAGGAGAAAAGGAGGAGGAAGGGAACTGAGGGAGCAATTGGGCATAATTGTTTTGCTTCGTCCCCATTCATACATCATGTCATACACACGCGCCGTTTGCGAGTACCACGCACCATTTTGGAAAACCTCGCCAATAAGATCGGTGTATGTCCTTGTAGGGCGACCCTAGGATACCATTCATAATAAATATTATGACCAACAACTTATTGACGTCAATTTGTTGTTACAGGCAATGTTGTTCTACGCTCCCCGGTGGCTGTGGAAGTCGTGGGAGGGGGGCAAAATCCGGGCGCTGATGATGGACCTGGACGTGGGCGTGTGCACAGAGATAGAGAAGAAGACGAAGAAGAAACTGATCCTCGACTACTTGTGGGAGAACCTGCGGTACCACAACTGGTGGGCCTATCGTTACTACCTTTGCGAGGGACTTGCTCTTATCAATGTTATAGGTACGTACATTATTTTAATCTGTCTAGTGTAAGTAATAACTGCGCTGTTCAACAGATCTGCAAGGTTAAGCACCGCATGACGCAGTCAGTCTTTGGATGGGTGACCGTTCTAACACAGCCAGACCCCTTTGAGGGTCCAGGTTGTCATACGAACATCTATGACAATCGTTAGTGGTAGTCAGCAATAATGAAAAAAATATATTGAAAACGGTTCAGTTCGTTCAGAGTGTATTGATGACAAAGAAAAAAGTATTTCCTCTCTATATTATTAGTATGGATAATTGTAATTAAATAATTATGTTACTTTAAAAATACACACGCTGTTGTTGCACCAAATTGTTTGTTCTTTAACAAACTAAGTACCTTCCTACCAACTAGGTCATTGACGTATTGACCAAGGAAAGAAAGTAAAATATGACAAATAACGAATTCAGAACAAAATTCAAAAATAGAAAGACAGGCTTGAACCTGGAACATCAACGTCACCAACGTCTCAATCTTAAAGCATAGTCCTCCAAAGCTATTATATTTTGTAAATAAAAAATTGCTTTTAACAAAAAAGTAAAACCGCATTCAAAAAATAAAAAATATATTTTGTCTAAAACAGTTTGGGGAGTCGGTGGTGAAAACAAAACAACCACTCAAATATAAGTCGCCGACTTCCCAAACTGTTTTATAGACAAAATTAATTTATTTTATTTTTTTAAGGTTTAACTTTTTTGTTAAAAGTAATTAGATATCTGAAATCTTGGCCTGGGAATTTTAAAAATAATAATATGTCGGCCCACAAAAACTTTGTTTTCATCAATTTCAATTAATGTATTCAAAAGTAAACTTTTCCAATTCCTCATTAAACATTCTTTTTACACCGTTGATGAATTTTTTAATAGCAAATCAAGATAATCGTAATGAATATTAAATGAATGAATTTTTTTTTAGTATGTAACTTTATACTTAAAGTATATTTTTTAAGAAATTTATACGCCTATGAGGCTGATCACAGAATGAACTGATGTATACAACTTAATGAAGACCTTGTGTGAAATCACAAATAAATATTTTTTTATTTTGATTTCGTTGATAAATATCAAATTATATAAATAGTCTGGTACTTTAAAAATGAATTATGACGCGTAATAACGACTAATTGCGGTGAAATTACTTTTTGCGAATTATACAGAGTGGTGACGTCATTTAATGAAAATTCAGAGCCAAATAAAATTGTCAAATGAATGAAGGACTATAAAAATAGCAAATGGTTTATGATAAAAAATACAATGTTCCATACTCATAAGTTTAAATAAATTGTCAGGAAATACTTATGATTTTTCTTTTGATTCGTAATTCTAAACTCATAAGGGCTATTCACTTTCGTATCCTGTCGCGTTTCCAATAACAAAAACTAAGTAGGCCGCTAGGGAAATAATGCTGTGCGCGCGATCTTGTCCAAGCCTGGCTACGAAAACAGCGGACCACCTGAGCTAAATGGCGGACGATATGACGGACAAATTTGTATGATTTTATATACAATCTTAGACATAGAATAAATTATTAATTTAATAGTGGAAATATTCCTAGTTATTTTGGCGAATTGGATGTACAATGCGACTGAAAATTGATAGGCGATTCGCATATTGAAGCGACTTGAAGCGTCGGTAGCCTCATGGTTAGGGCGTCGGACTTGCGATCATATGGTTGCCGGTTCGAACCCCACCCATCGCACTACCGAAGTGAACCCACTCGTAACACAAGCATTTAGCTTAGCACGAGGGGTTAACAAGAATACTAGTAATGTGTGACCCACATTGCTAGTAAGCGTTTTTAAAAAAAAAAATATTACTCGGCCAATATAGTTTGAGATATGAATTGATAAGAATTACTTACTTATATGTATATTTGGTAAAAGTTTCAAAGTAGTTTAGAAGAAGTGGTTCATATTTGATTTGCAAGTTTTAAGTTGATACACATTCATCTGAAAACAGTAAAAAATGCTATCTACTCGTATACTAATATTATAAAGAGGTAAAGTTGGTGACGTTGTAGGGGGTCATCTCTGGATCTACTGATCCGATTTTGGAAATTCTTTGACCAATATAAGGCTACATTATTCCTGAGTGAAATAGGCTTCATATTATCCCGTAAAATAAAAAGAAACGTATAGTCCACGCGGGTGGAGCCGCGGTCGGAAACCTAGTAGGTAATAATCGCCGACTGCGTGGCCCGCGCGGCATCTAAACATGTCCTAACTGATATATCAGACACGCACATCTGTCGCGCGCACGATCTGAATCGTGAACCGACCAACCACATATAGTCTAAATGCAGAAGGCCTACGAGTTCACAATTCTAGTTTTATAACATAGAAATTGCACTAACTAATGTAATACAAGAAATGAAATTAAAATACTTTAAAGGACTTCACAGTTTAGACATTTAATAAAATCGTAAAAATATGTAGGCAGTTTTATTTTAATGTCCTTAATATAGGTAAGTAAAGTAATATCCGCGTTTGTCAGATGTCATATCTCAATGATGATGATCTATTATATCTCAATGGTGTAGCAGATCCGGTTATACAAAACTTTCAAATTCCCCCAAATGATTTTAAACTTCACACACTGGTGACCGTACGTCAAACGTATCTAATGTACTTATACCCCATATCGTTGTATGTATAGGTAGGTAAGAAAATATTGTGCATTGAAGATAGTAGTTTTGAAATGACATAAATAAGTTCAGAAATATCTATAACGCTATATAAAATAAAACCGGGGAATTATAATAGAAAAAATATTTAATAACTAAGAGTCAATAGCAATATGAAAACAATTTATAATAAAACAATCTTTTCTTTGAGCTCTTAGTGTTGATTATTCGATTTGATCAACATGTGAAGTAAAAGACGTTGTGAACTGAATTCTCTGTCATTAGTTTGCAATATGGCGTAGGGTCCTACCACACCGATTGTAAATCATAACATATTGAATTAAAACGGGCATAAACCAAGGTTTACAGCGTGCTGCTGTTTTATGCCTGCGTTGACCTGAGCCCAAACTATGCCATTAAAAAAACAACGCGTCGGCTTCTTGGGGAAAGTCACTGCGTACAAAGACGTAAGACTATACAAAATGGTGTATGCGTTTGTAATTACTTGAAGGATGACTAGGTATATAAGAATGTTATTCCACATTTCAGGAGAAACGCCCATCATCATCTTCCTTCTATTGTTTATTTATTCGCAGCATGTCTTGTACTAGAAATGAGAAGAAATATTTTTGTTTTTTTTTTAATTTGGCATGGGAAAACTTTCAACAAATGACCTTTTTGTAAACATAGTAAAAAAAGCTTTTTGATATCCTGTTATATTGCTTTATGGGTTTTTGTAAGACTTCTGGTTATAGGTTTCAAATCATTTTTACAATTTACCGCAATAATTTTTACCTAGTATTTTTTTTTACATTTAATTACTATAAAAACAGCAAGTAACAAAAAATATAAAAATTAAACAAGCAGATGGTTTTTTAGGCAATTTTTAATTGTTGGTTTATCTGTTTGGTTTCAGGGCAAATGTTTCTGATGAACCGTTTCTTCGACGGGGAGTTCATGACCTTCGGACTGGACGTGATCGCCTACATGGAGTCGGATCAAGAGGATCGCGTGGACCCCATGATTTATATATTCCCAAGGTATTGTCCCTGCCCTTTAATCTACTACATAGTACGAGAAAACCCTTGCTTTGACTTTATTAGGCTAGGGTTTTCTGATTCTTCTGATATTTGTTATAGTGTTGTGAACTGTTCTATTGGTAAATTCGTCGAGTATTCGGGTGCTGCCCTAAGGGTTCTGGGTTCGATCCCCGCACAGAGTAGATTTTCATATGGCCTACAGAATCAGATGGGTGTGTTATGTGTGTATCAAGTGTCAACAAGAAAATCATGCTAGATACGTGGCTCAGGCACTGTATTTTTCTTTAATTCTTTAACTGGCCAATGATTTTTAAATGCCTATGCCAGTAAAGATGAATGTTATTGTTGATGATCTTAATTATTATATTCATATAAACAAATATTGTTTATTTCAGGATGGTGAAGTGCACACTATTCAACAAATTCGGTTCGTCGGGCGAGGTGGAGCGCCACGACGCGCTGTGCATCCTGCCACTCAACGTGGTCAACGAGAAGATCTATGTCTTTCTATGGTTCTGGTTCGTCATCCTCGGCATCCTCACCTTCATCACGCTCGTGTATCGAATCGTCATCATCTTCTCGCCGCGCATGCGCGTCTACATGATGCGCATGCGGTTCCGGCTCGTGCGCCGCGACAATGTCGACACCATCGTGCGCCGCAGCAAGATGGGCGACTGGTATCTCCTCTACATCCTCGGAGAGAACCTCGACTCGGTCATATTCAGAGACATCATGCACGAGTTCGCGAACAAACTGAACCACAACTACCAGCACCACATCCACGGCGTGCCGGACGCGTGACCTCCGGTGCCGGGGTGGGTGTTCCACACGTGACTGACGTCGCTGCAGCGCGACATGGACCCGCCCGTCTGAGCGCCCCCGCGCTCGCACGCGCCCGCTGACCGCCGCGACTCGCGACCGGCCCCGGTCCGTTGCCCTGCAGTACCCCTCGCATGTTCTCGAGTTCTGGACAATACTAACGAGTGTAAAGACTACTTTGATCGATACTTTTTAATCGAAATCGTAACAGTGCAATTCTAAACATGCAATAATAGTTTGTACTTAATCTATAAGAACGTGATCTCAGGACGAATCCTATCGAAGGCCTTCTAATAGTTAACATCGACGGCTACCCCGTTAGTACTAGTATACCTTTTTAGATCTATTTTTACTCATAGTTTCGCTGCTCGTAGTAATCTGTTAATCTACGCTTCGTTTTTTTTACTCTAGCTGTTGTATTGTATTAAAATGATGGTAAGCACACGATGAGCACACGTAACGTACGTATCCAATCATTTTTACACGTTTCACTCGCCAAGGATTTGACAGACCAAAAATTAAAGCAATAATTAATAAAGCAATTAAGTATTATAGCGTAGTTTGTAATTGAGGATATTAACTAGATGAACGAACTGTTCTTTAGGGGGAATCGAGTGAATACCCATGTAGTAGGGTAACCGCGAATTTGACAGTGACGTAGCTTTTGCTTGTCAAAAGACATTAACGTAAATTGCAGATTTTGACGAACGAACTATAGAATAGCATAAAACACAAAAGCAATACTTAAGTTTAATTTATTTTATTTCCATATATATTTAAATAATGGCATAAAATAATACAGATTCGACTGCTACCTAATTTACTTTCTTATGTCATTAAAAGGACGAGGAACGTGAAACCACGTTCTCTTTCATGACTTCCAATATTTTCCATTTTCATATGGCCTGGAGAATTTAAACACAAAAATGAAGCTATATTTCAATGAGTATAAATTCCACATTTACGAGAGCTCAAATGAAGACACACCTCATGAGAAATAACACTGCCAACACACGGACAGCTGATGTTAATGTTCACAAAAATGTTCATTTACAAAACATATTTGTTGTACCAATTTGACTATTGATTATAAAGGAGCGACTGAATTCTTATAATTTCTTCGATTTTTAGAAAATTATGAAGTTGTGGTTGAAGAAGTCTATTACGGGTTTCGATTTGAGGAATTTTATTTTATTTGACGTTCTTAAATTCTGGATAGATTTCTTTGATCACAATATATTTATACCTGCATAAGGTTGCAGTTTTAATGCATACAAATATCTCAAGTTATTGTGAAGATTAAGACATAAACTTGACGATCAACAGTTGGACACAACGTATAAGCTTAAGATGCATTTAAACTGTACATTAATGACGGTATTTGTAGAAATTTATTTGCCTATAGAATTAGGCTAAAATTATTATTGTTACCAACAATTGTTGTGTTCGTGAGAAAATTAGAAAATTGTGACGGCTTCACTGATCTGGAGTGGTGAATCTCCAGAAATTTCAATTAGCAATTGATGATTTTATATAATATCATATTAAGAAAATATGCCACTTCTTTTTACATCATTATTTGTGTTCAGACGCAATATATTATATGATCATGTTTTCGAATCATTTGTAATAAACGATTAAACCAGTATAAATATTAATCCTGAGATCTTTTAGTAATAATTTCTAATTATAATTTTATCAACTTTAAAATCTATGTATATAAATTTTTGGAGATCGCATTCCATGACGTAGACACCTTAATAATATAAATGTTTAAGGTTGTCTGGTTGTAATGATGTAAAGTGTAATTTATGTTTGCTGACGAGTCCGGATACAGCCTTCTATGGCTGAATTTTTGATTAACGATCGTTCCTATCGCCCGTATTCGCTCCAATCGAATTAACAGTTCAACGAGTTCCTAATCTGTTTTACTATTCTTACAAATGGTAAGTAAACGTTGCAAGACATGTTGCAAGCATTGCGGTCTCTGATGTTACACGCAGCATGTTACGGGAATTCGTAACGTAGAATATATCAGTTGCTGCAACAAGTAACGTTACATACGAATACGGGCGTAACAGCAATAAAATTCTGCAATATTTAGTGAACCATGCCAAATATTGTGCCAAAAGTTAATTATTTATAGCGAAGTGTACGACGAGAGTTACCATGGGAGATATCGAATAAATAATTTTGAAAATCTATGTGTATATTTATTTTCGTTTTGATTAAGTAGATATTGAATCATCATATCATCATAAGTGATTTCCGTCTTATCAACACGATGATAAACTGTCAGGACGAAGTCATATACTTTCTTAGCTGTTAGGTCAACTGTTGATCTACTATAAGTAGGTAGTATGAATTCCTTAAAAGCCCACTACCTAGAAAATCTAGATTCTTCTAAATTATAGATAGGTAGGTATATAAAAAACAAGAACAGTAATAATAATTCATTTATTAGTACCTAACTATAAGTATTTTTAAGGGCTATATTCTTCCAATTGAGAGAAGACCCGTGCCCAGTGCAGTACAAATGACATATAAAGACGATAAATACTATAATCATATAAATAAGTAACAGTATTACTTCACAAAGAAATGAATTTTCTAATTAAAGAAAATTTCTAGTGAAAGAAAAATTCGATCTCAGGCAGGGTTTGAACCTGCGTCTCTCTGGTTAAGTACACCAGACGCTTTGCCAACTAAGCTACCGAGACCACTGCCTGTGATGTCGAATTTCTCTTCCACCTTCTACGTCTTGAGGCGATTTCTTTCACTAGAAATTTTCTTTAATTAGAAAATTCATTTCTTTGTGAAATTTTCGCAATATTTAATGCTAAAAAATAATAAAAAATAAGAACAGTATTACTTATTTATATTCCAAACTTAGGAACCTACTTTCCAAAGAGGGCAGACACATTTAATTATCTAAGAACTTTATCAAATTTAACGTAATTTGATACATACTTCATGCGATTTAAAAAGGAAATAGATACAAACGGCCATTCATTCTCTCGAATAAAACCTCTCATCGCTTGAGATTATACAGACTTAAGAAACTAATAAAAAAGGCAACATTTAATAAACATTGAATAAAAACGTTTTGGTGCGTTGTTTTCCATGAAATCGTAATTCAAATGAAGAGAAACATACAATATGTTTGAGGCGATGGCCCAGAAACGCTGATAAACTAAATACAATGAGGTTGGGGTTCATCTACGTGTACCATATAGGTACCTAATGGTCCATTGGCGGAATGTTCGCGACTTGTAGACGGTTCGCAAGCATTACTGCGAATGGGAAGGTCTTTATAATAAATTTCATTGCAACTCTTAACCATACTGCATGTTTTATAATTAATTCTTGTGAGACACATGTTTATGATACTGCACGATTTTATTTTCGTGTATTTTGAACTGAAACTAGATCTTAGGAGTTTGTAAGTTGAATTAAATTACTGCTTTATAAACGCAGACGGTGTTTTAAAAGCGAAGTCAATAGACAAAAGGCTATTGCCTTTTACGAAAATACATGTAGGTATCTACATAAATGATATATTTCGTAAAGAAGAATGTAAGACTATATAGTCTAGTGGTCCTAAGCGCGACTGCTAGGTACGCTAGAGGTCCCCAGGTCAAGCAAAGTGTTATTGGGTTTTTCTAAAAATTCTCAGTAGCAGCTAGGAGTCTCGATTTGTGCCCGGTTAATGGCAAAAGGCTCGCCCCCTATTACATGGGACCTAAACATACAGGCGAAATATGGGTGTACATTAGTACACCTGTGCCTAACCCTTCGGGGAAAACGGGCGTGTAAGTGTATGTGGTATATTCATTATTATACTTAGTCGAATATATCTAATGGTTATATTCGACTATAATAATAAAGTTTACCGCGCATCAAAACAAGGAGGAAAATCATAGACTTAAGTATAGGTAGGTACCTATATAAGAAACTGCAAAATGGGACCAAAGTTTAGATATGATGGCTTTCACCCAAGGAATAAAGATAATAATTATCTTTAAATGATAAATGATATTTATTTCGGTAAATAAATCTTTTAAAGACACTTTTACAAGTCGATTTTTTTATTGTTTTTGTAAACTAGATGGCGGTATAGTTGTATACATACATCTATGTTCTCTAACCCCACGTTTCCACTGACAACAAAACATGTTGTTAACAGGTACCTATCCCACTTGCCCTTTCACACTTAGATTGAGATAGATATTTGCAACATGTTTTATCGTCAGTAGATACGCGGAGTAATAAGAGAGCACCTATAGTACGATTTTGAATCGGTACATATTTGTCTAGCAAATCATCCTACTCTATGTCTTTCATCTTGTAAATGAAGGAAGATTTCCTATGGAGTAAGAAGTGTGACTACCTAAAAAACCTACTTACATGCCACGTATTTAATGCATACCTACATTTTGTTTAAAATATGTGTTGCTATGGACATAGCTACTGCTTACTCAATAGCTACAATAACGACTTAAATAAAGGCAAATGTAATTAGGTACCTATATAAAAAGGTAAAGTATATAAGGTAAGTGAAGCATAATACAACAATTTGCAAGGAATACCTACCCACCAACATTCAACTCGCACTGAATGTACAGTTTGTTCGAAATAAGTAAGCCGATCGGAAGTTAGCCGTTGCGAACTACCGCGGTGATGAAATCGTTTAATTAAGTGTTTTAATACATAAATATCGAAATTAATAAACAAAATAATTAGATATGTGAAACATTTACGACTCTTTCTATTAAAATTTACTACTTCTAAACCACTTGCAGACAACTTCCGATCGGCTTACTTATTTCGAACAAACTGTAAGAGAATCAGAATCGATTGTACATAAATATAATAGACTAACCTGCAAGTGAGAGTCACCACACAGCAGGCTCGAGGATAAGCAGACGCCTTCAACGATCGCAAGCCACATCACTCACAACACAACACAACCCCAATAAGGTATCTATGTTCTATACCAAAGCACATTAGAATAGCGAGTAAGGAAACATTCAAAGAGTTCACACTACAGAACAACTGTAGTCCAAACGAGGAAATTGACACTATTCACGCATTGATCAAGAAAAGTTATTTAATAATTATCTGACTACTTATAACAAAAGAAAACCGCCGTATACGCGAACGCGGTGGAAAACTTGAGGGAAATTAAAATGTGGGTAGAACAATTTAATTTCATAACACCTTGGTATTGGCTGTTATGACAGCTTTAACTATTAGGCACAGACTGCTTTCATTCTTCCTATGTAATAAATATTCATTTTTTTTTATATTTTGACGTAAGTCTACTACAAAAAGGTTTCAGTTAATTTAAAAAGCGATTATTCCACTATCAATATAATCTGGATCACACGATGCAGAATCACTTTGCTTCATATTATATCTTTGAAAAAAAAAGTCATTTTCATTTACGGGGGAAATAGTCGCAACCACAGACCACGTAAAGATGACAATGTGTCGCAACACTATATAATGTTGTTGTATTCAAATTGGTCGAGCCTCTAGCGACTTCAACGAGGAAATTCCTTCTAGCCGTTGTTCGAGTTTTAAATCAAAACGTAAGAGTGAGACATTATCTTGCTGTAGTAGGAATCAGTAGTAACACCAATAAATTTTCCCTTTCTTCAATCTTGTTTCGGTTGTGGATTTTACGAATACTATGGCTGTTGCCAGTGTTGTAACAATAGGATAAGGGAAGGTTAGTGCGGTATTTTGTCTATCCGAGTTTGCCGCTTATTGAGGATTTACACCGAAAGAAAGATTTATTTTGAATAAATCTCTTATTAATGCGTTTCTGAACGACTCCACCTCTACCTACTGAAGACTTAGACCATCATTGGAAACCTTAGTTTAGGATATGGAGTGTAGAGGTAGTTTAGGACTTTCCGATTTCTAACACTTAATGAAACATGAATAAAACATCAGTTTAGGCCGGGTCGATTGCATTATGAGGGCAATTAAATAAAACCAAATAACATAAAAGAATAATATTTGTATAATTCATCTGAAAATGAAACATCGCGTCTAACAGCTACTTATAAACAATTACAGTTTGTTGTTACACTGTTGTAACTAAAATAAACAAGATTCATGCAGTTATAGCTTTATTTAAGCTGGCTTTTGGAAGTATTCGTATAAGAAACATAAAATATTGGACGCGATAGGTGGTAATATGTATAGTTACATTACTTTCATAATTAGCGCAATTGGTAATCTAGTGAGTGACAAAGTGAAGTCGATTGTACAAAGCAAAGGATTTTTTTTATATGTAGTATGCACAATTGTATCTAAGTACAATAATAAAATATAATCTCATAAAGATAAATTTATGCATCGGTTTAAAAATCGCGTTCAATAAGTTAGTTTCTTTAAATTATCTTAAAGAATGTGTATAAAAAAGTTTTCATTGAATTGTTGCTTTTCATAAACCTAATAAAAATATCTAGTTTTAAGACTAAAAAACTTATAAAATATGTTTAATTCGAGACGAACGTATCATACAGAGTATATAAATATTAACACAAGTTTTAAACTAAATATAATAAATGCTTCATTACATAATAAAAGTGAAATTTGATTGATCTTTCTTTCAATTTTATTTCACTTTACATGACACTAAATAAAAAAATACGCGCGCAAAAACGAGGTGTTGCCGCTTTTTAAATAAAAAAAAAATTTTGTTACAAAACAGTAGCGAATAGAAGTAATATAAATTACCAAAAGAGTATGGTGGCTTATCTTAATTATTAGCGCAATATATTATTTTTATATATATTTCTGAAACCACACCTCTAAAAAGCGACAGCACGATCTCGCGAGAGTAACAATAATTTCCTGTCATTTAAACACAAATACAGACTAAAATTGACCTAAAATAAATCGTCTGTTAGGAACAATACGTATAACTATTTTAAATTCACTATTTACATCCTGTCTTTACTTGCAAATGAAATCGTTTTAATAACTTCACCGATTTACGCGAATTAGAAGTTACACTATTTTCCCCTTTCGTAAAATCTCAATTTATAATATGTAGAATATTATATTTTGTGATGGAAGTAATATCCTTCGTATTTTAACATTAAAATACTAAATTACAAATATTAACGACACTAAATGGAAATGTTACGCAAGATGCGCAAACGCAATTCGTACAAATTATAATCTAATGTATATTAAAAAATATACAAATAATATACCTTTTGTGATAGTATCAAATATGTATACTTTATGGCATCTTTATTGAGCGCGTTCGTGAACAGAGTTTTCATGTTATGTGGTGAATAAGTATGGTTTATGCTATGTAATAACTACATACAGCTTTCTTTTAACTGACCTGCCCCCTAGACAAGTTATATGACGTATTTACCCCCAGACAGAAACTTGTCTTAATTTAAGCAATCATTTTATAAAGCCTTAGTTAAAGTAATTCAACAGAAAGTAACATGTTTTTATAGTTTGCTTTCATTAGAGTAAGTTAAAATAAATGGACTATGGGGATACATAATTTAATAGATTAATCTTTATGAGCTTTATTGCGATATTAATAGAGGTTAATTTCGTTTGTGACTATGGTCATTTTATGTAGCAAATACAAAGAGTGAAAGATACACAGGTACATATTAAAATTTAATACGAGTTATGTTTTACGCTACAATAATGTTTATGAGATGAAATGTATTGTGACGAAGGCAAGTGTACGAAGTGGCGATATAAGGCACAAGAATACTCACAATATTATGTATTACACAAGTGATCAATGTTATGTGACTCTAAAAATTAACAGAGATATACTAAACAAAAGCTCCCAAAATGAATTGTAATTACTCTTGTCTTGTTTGTTGTCTTGACTGTTGAATGTTAACGCTTGCTTAAACAACACCTTCGTCACAGTTCAAAAAATGATATCATAATGTTAAAACTTAACAATTCGTCTAAATGTCAACATTAACGCGCAAAAGAGCGAGGTTTAAAAAATTACTCCAATATAGAAGAGCTTACAATTTCGTTACAAAAATGAACACCGACCAGTCACTTGATCACAACGCTAGTTACGATTAGAGCCGCGAGACGGCGACTCTGTTACATTTAAAAAAGATTTTTTTTTCTCATTTTACGTACAAAACGACCAAATTTCCACATTTTACATACAAAAAGACAAAATTTTCTCATTTTTCGTACAAAAAGACCAAATTTTCTCATTTGAGTTTAGTTCACAAAAAGTTATGTAAATCTATAATTCCTCACTCCGTGTAAACAACATATTCCTAGCTTTACATAATATAGATATAATTATTATAGATTTTGTGATGCGCTTAACAAGTAGTTATGTTTACATACTTCCCTGATTGAAGCATGGCAAATATTTATTACAAAAAAGATACAAATGTATCACTGACTTCTGGAAATATCCAAATGTATAAATCAGGCCATAGAATTTCACTTCGCACAACATTACGTACTATTCACGTACAATTGTAATCAAAAGTTATCCAAAATCACTCTATCCATACATTTCATACAACGCTACAAGTTAAGGCCATACTTTTCCAGTCCTTAAGATCATGCATTTAATAAAAAAATACCAAAAAAATTACAAGTCAATTAATACAAAAAAAAATTGCTAGTGCCGCCCAAATTGTGATGCCCAATGTGGACATATAAAAAAGTGATGCTGAGATTATTTTGTGACAAGATATAATTGAAAATATTTTAAACTATCATAATAATTATTATTGATAGCCTTTTTTATTTTTGTAAAATTCAACTAACCTAAAAACAACTGTTGGAGTATATAAAAACATTAAAGTAAATTGTAAAGAGAACTTATAAAAAGAACTAACTACATGATATGCATTAAAACTGTTTGTAAAAATGTCTTTTTACTCAGATCTGGAAAGAAAACTCTTTTTATATTTTACATTAAATTCAGTTATTACAGTGATTTCAAACATAATACTGACATATAATTTAATGTACAATACAAAAAAACATGCTTTTCTCAATTCCTAAATTCAGATCACATTAATTCGTGAAAATATTGAATTAAAAAGTTAATTTATGAAATAAAAAAAACTTATTTTATGTGCGTTTGTGATGAATTTGTAGAAGTAATTTGATTGTCGGATTTGATTCTAGTACGGCTAGAGATTAATTAAAATGTATACATATCCAGTTTAGGCTGGGCTTCCATTGAAAAGATTTTCCGTACATTGCGAGGCCAGCCTAAACTGGATTTATAAAACATGCGTACAAAACAGTATTTAAAAACACTAAAAAAATCTTGTTCAATTTCCTTTCATAGGGTCCATAAGCCACGCGTAAAAAGTATAGTATATCCACAATACACAACAAAAATGTTACTCAGTTCTTTCTGCAATATGATAAAATTGCCTTAAAGATTTTAAACTTTTACCGTCTTGTACACAATATTATAAACTACGTAACGGGTCTATATCGCGTAATAATTTTAAAGTAAATCTTGATATATTTGTAGTGTATAATTATAGTATAGTAGATACCTACTACCCAGATGGAGTGATGACCTTATAGAGGGTGGACTGGGTTCGGTTGGATTAGGAATTCTGATATTCGGGTGTTCTTGCAGACAGAGTTAGACTAAGATCATCCTACTTATATATATATATTATATATAATATTATAAATGTGAAAGTTTGTGAGGATGGATGGATGTTTGTTACTCTTTCACGCAAAAACTACTGAACGGTTTTGATGAAACTTTACAGTATTATTGTTTATACATCAGAATAACATATAGGCTTTGAATTATAACTATATTTTGGGAAATTCCCGCGAGATTGGGGAAAAACTATTCCACGCGGACGAAGTCGCGGGCAAAAGCTAGTTTACAATAAATATCTTTCATGTACTGTAAAATTATTACGTGATTCATACCCGGATTCGTCTAATTCATAGAATTGCCATAATCTACCTTTATATGGCAGTAATTATGATTAATATGGAATGGCAGTGTTGACACTCAATTATTTAAATATTTACTACAGAACATTAAATGTTAACTGAAAGTTAAAAAATAACCAAACTTGGTTATTATTATTAACCATTATCGTCTTCGTTGTTCACACGTATAGTATCTAAAGTCATATTGAATTAAACAAAAATATGAAATAGATTTTTAAACTTAAATCTAAAATGTGTAAAAAAAATGTATACTTATTAGAGATTTTATTTTGCATAAATTTGAGATTTGCATTATGTTATACTTTTTTGAGTAGGAATCCGTCGTATTAAATAAGTTTATTTTTTTTGTGGACTTTATATGTATTTTCTTATATTGTTCGGACAAATCATCAACCCATTACATTGTCCCACTGTTGGGCACGGGTCTCCTCTCAGTACGAGAGGGATTGTTCGGACAAATAGTGGTTGAAAATCTGTTTATTTTTTCATGCAAATAACTAAAATTATGGCCTAAAAACACTAAAGAATCTCTTATTATAGACATTTGTCATGGTAAACATCTATTGTGATTTCATAAGTAGAGTATTTCACGCTACATTTGTTGTATTTCTTGATGAAATGCAATACATTTCATTTTGAAATCTTATACCACTGTCGTAGATGTTACCGTGGAATACAACAAACTTATAAATAGCGATATTGGGCAAGTAATTGACGATCGTCGACTACAGCTGAAAAAACTAAATATTATATGATATATATTTTATATCTGATGATAGAAATTGCTAGTTCTTAATCACATAGGCCAGCACATCAACTAACCACAAAATTACAAATTTTCTCAGTTGATTTTAAACTTAATTTTCAATATTGAAATAAAACTACTTTTTACGGATTTTATCGCGTTATATTGATATTTTTAAATTCAAAGTAAAAAGTAGTTTTATTTCAATGTCTAATATTCGCGTAAGTGTTAGAAACCAGTTAATTTTCAATACTTTAAGACTTAAAATCATTTGGAGAAATTTGACGGTTTTGTATAACCTGATTTGCTGGCGACTGTATATTATGAAGAATTTTATCGAAAGCTTCAATATTTGAACAGTTGACAAAATAAATCGATTTTGCTTTAATACGAGCGTAAATGTATTTAATGTAATTATGTTTATTCAAAATTTTTTAACACTGAATTTTCCACTTACCAAGGCAATGATATCGTATTTAAAATTACCTAGTTCTTTCGACTGAAAAAAAAACTTTCAGAACTAAGAAAGCCAGCCAATGCTGAAATACCTCAAGCAAATATTTAGGCCGAAACAGAACTTAGAGCCTAGGCTAGAACATGATATCTTAGGGAAGTCGAGAATTAGTTTTGATTTACAGAGTAAAAATATATATCCGCAATGGTGATGATGATGAGTCAAAATGGTCCAACCCCCAAAATGGTCGGAATTGATGAAAATGACACCATACTATCCAAAATCATCCCTATTTTCAGTACTTTAGGCTCAATTTTTCTATAAAATTATACACTGATTAAAAGAACAAGTTGTCTTATTTGCATGTATGTATGTTCACTTGAAAATGTAAAGGACCAATATGTATTTCTCTTTCCAATTAAGTTTAATCATTCCTTACCTAAAGATTGGACCATTCTGACAACAGCCGACATTTGGGCAAATCCATGAGGGCTTAATAGGTTTTCAATTTCATGAAAATCCGAATTGATAAACTCCTCCTTTTTTGAAGTCGGTTAATTATGTCCGGTAGTGGATTGCGGGTATACTGGGCTTGGTGGATGCTGGTGGATGTTGGCGGATATAGGTGGATGTTGGCGGATGTGTGTATGTCAGACGCCGAGCACGGCGACGCTGGGCGGCGGCTGTCACGCGCGCGCGCCGCCCTTCTCGCCCATGCGCTTAGCTAACTCCGATATCAGCTCCCTGAAACAAGCAGTTTTCATTAGGTTTATTTTTGACCATTAATAAATGCTAAATATCTATGAAGATTTGATCCCAGGCAGAGTCCGAACCTGCGTCCCTCGGACTTAATAATTGGAGATTTACATAGGGTTATTTTTGGCAGTAATGAATGCTCAATATCTTTAAAGACATAATATAATACAAAGGTAATTGACACCACAAGAAGAATTTGCATAAAAAAATAGAGACCATTTCGGAGTCTCATAACTTGTAGGTACCTGTATATGAGGGGGTCCATGTTCCTGGCGAGCATGTAGAGCAGCCACCAGTCGCCGACGTCGGTGCGGCGCGACACCAGCACGGCCGTCTCCATGGCCAGCGTGCGCGAGCGGGCGTGCAGCAGACGCGGCCGTACCGAAGGAACGAATATTATCACCAGCCTGCAAATGTTATACATTTCCCAGTAGTAGTAGTGCCAGCATGACCGGGGAACTACCCTCCCACAGAATATCGACATCGAGTACCAGTATGCATACTGTTGCGTTTCGCACGGTGAGTGTGGAGTGCCGGAGCCCCAATTACTTCCTCAGTCCCTTTTCGTTAAATAGGCTAGGCAACGCATCTGTAACTCCTTTGGTATCGCAGATGCCTATGGGCGGCGACGACGACCATCAGGTGGCTAGCCTGGTCGTTCGTCGAGTTATCTCATAAAAAATACATCTATATATTTCTAAAAAAAGATCATCATTTATCACGCCTGTACGTATTCCACGAAGAATTTAAGGTATACTGATGTACACAAGACAACACTTCAAGCGTAGCGTCAGTTGTAGTACAACTGCATCTATAATTTACACGATATTTTATTGCCATTAACCGGGCACAAATTCATACCCCGAGCTGCTATAGTTTCATAGAACAATCTAAATAATGCTCGAACCACGACCTTTCACTCTTAAGTCACACTTGTAACCACTAGACCATTGAAACAATTTAAAATGTCTTCCATTACATCATCATGATCAATCCATTTTCTGACCCCGGGCACGGCTAGACTATAGTCCACCACGCTAGTCTACTGCGGGTTGGCAGACTTCACATGACATTGAAAAAACCTCTCAAGCTATCCGGTTTTCTCACAATGTTTTCCTTCACCGTACCTTGGAATGCAAAATGAAGATCTACGACTTGGCAGTCCAATGGCAAACACTAGGCTATCACTGCTTCTCATAACATCATAAAATCCGTTTATTCTACCTGATCCTAAAATATCTTGTGACATAACCAAGTGCGACAGTGCACTTAACCACGCGTTATCATAATTAGCTGGCGCCGCTATCAGCTCGTTAACGTGGTCGTAACTGCAGGTGACCGCTGTTGACACTGATAAGGCACTCTGTCATATTGTGATACGAGTGTTTGTATACTGGTCCAGATTTGCAAGTAAGCGCCACTTTGTTACGTTAATCTTTTTAACTGACTTCAATAAAAAAGGAGCACTTTGCTCGACCTGTGAATCAACTGCATTCATGAAAATTTGCAGCAATATAAGTTATCCTGTACTGTGGTACGTCCCTTTGTATGAAGAGATGTGATTGTATGTACTCCAGATGTCTTAAATTTACTGACCTGTATATAACAAGCAGGGTCAGCACAACAGCTAGTATGATGTACCAGAACCAAAGGAATATATAGGTCTTCTCGTTGACTATGTTGAGCGGTAGGATGCACAGGCTGTCATGGGTTTGAATGCTGCCTGATGCACCGAACTTGTGGAATGTGCACTTTGTGATGCGAGGGAATATGTAGATCATTGGGTCGTATCTGAAACGAGAAATGAAGATGTTAATTTAGTTATTAATATCTACATATTTTTGACGGTGACTGTAATCTGGTGACACAATTATAGACACATATTTTTAATTCTAACTGTACTTTGGCAACTAATCAATAAATTTTAAGGAAGGATGTGTAAGATTGTCCGTTAAGCAAAATACGTATCAAAAGACCAAAATTTTCATCGCAAATGTTACCACCGTACCTTTCCTCTTGTGGCACCTCGCTGTACCCCAAGACCCTGGTACCGTACGAGAAGAACTCTCCGTTGAAGAAGCTGTCCATCATCCACAGCTGCAGCACGATGTTGACGAGGCAGAGCAACTCACACCCCCAGTACCGAAGTGCATACAGTTTGTGCGTCTGCAAGTAAATGAGAATGGCTATTAAACGCGATGGGGTTTCGAACTTTTTTTATGCGAAGTTTATCAGTTTATCATGAATGGTTTATATATACTTCATCATTATTAAAGTAATGAGAAATTGGTGAAGTAAAAATGTAGAGAAAAATTGGGCTAGGGATAACCTTAGCACACACTTGCAACTGAAATAGAGAGGTCCCAAACATTATAACTATTGATAATGTTTTTTTTATAATAATTATGCATTGTAATAGCAATACATACTGAATAGAATTTTCCGATAAGCTAAAACTCTTACTTCTCTCTTACTCGAGTTATTTACCTAATTTAATGGAACCGAAATTATTCTTAACTTTGCAACACCACATCACTACATCTATAAAACAATCCCCTGCCGCGTCTCGCTGTCTGCCTGTTCGCAATACAAAAGGTAGGTTTCAATGTACACGTTTTAAGGTTTTGTGTAAATTGGCTCAAATATGACGATAATACCCGTGCAAAGCCGGGGCACTAGTACAATATAAAAGAAAGACCGGTAAAATTCCATACAATCACTTCACATGCATGTAATAAGTATAAGCAGTTCAAATTCATTATCTCCGTGACATACTTGAGAGTAGATATTTCGGACAAGCGTCGCCTGGAGACAGTGCTCACCGTACTTCATTAAACGGTTGTTCACTCACAAGGAATTTTAATACCGACAAGTGCCGCTTCAATGTCTTCATACACTTATTATATGTAAAATCGTCAAGTGGGTTTTTTAAACTTCAGGCCTTAATTAAGTCTCCCGTTAAATGCTTTTTAAAGTCTGTAAGTTGTTAACGATAAAACCGTCCATTGTACTGCCTGCTTTTTAAAATGAAATTGTTCTTAGTTTTTTGTTTATAATAAAGAATATTCTATCTGCGTACACTCACGCCTCTTTCCCGTAGGAGTAGGCAGAAACTACAGACCGCCATAGCCATCTGCCTGAGTTCTTTGCTTCTTCTTTTTATGGTATAACTCGGCAAACGAGCAGGCGAGCTACCTGATGGTAAGTAGTCATCGCCGCCCACGGACATCTGCAAAACCAAAGGAGTTGCAGATGCGTTGCCGGGCCTATTTAGGGAAAGGGAGGGGAAGGAGAGAAGGAGAAGGAAGGGGATTGGGGGAGGAATTGGGCCTCCGGCCCTCTCGCTCACCGAACGAAGCGCAGTAACTAAAAGCTACTACTCGGACGTCGGTCTTCTGCGAGAGTGTGGTACTTCCCCGGTCAAGTCGGCCCATTCATGCTGCGAACAGCGTGGCGCTACCACGACAATACAAAACTATTTATTTACGACAATACTATTTAGGCTTTGTATCACATCATTATTTTTTCTAAGAACCTTGGAAACGTACCGTCTCTGCTACAAAAGTTCATGCTGATTTTGATAGATATTCTGCAGTCAAGCAGAGATATCAATTATAGCCCGGTTTAAAAGAAATAGGACGCCATTAAAATTTTGGAGATATGAGTGGTGTTGAAGAATCTATAGGTTACGCTACGTTACAATGGGGTTGCACAAAAACTCCGAGTATGATCATAGAACATGACCATGCGCTGCCCATCCACCAGGTGTAGTGCACATCATAGTTCCTTGAAGATCTTCAAACGTCCCCTCTTATGTGAGAACTAAATATTTGTGCGGCTACTGTGTTTTAGTCAAACGGAAATGTAATTACAGTTTTTATGTCAGGGAATATCCATGGAGATTTCCACATGCTAAAAAAGTTTTATCATCATCATCATATCAGCCTATTGCTGTCCACTGCTGAACGTAGGCCTCCCCCAAAGAGCGCCAACCATCCCGGTCTTGGGCAGCTCGCATCCATCCGCTGCCAGCCACCTTCTTCAAATCGTCGCTCCATCGTGTCGCAGGGCGTCCCACACTACGTTTGCCCAAACGCGGTCTCCACTCTAGCACTTGTCTGCTCCAACGATCATCTGTCACTTCCACTTCAGCGAGCTTATTCTTCGCGCAATGTCGGTGACTTTAGTTCTTTGGCGAATGACTTCGTTGCGAATTCTATCCAACAAAGAAAAAAGTTTACGCGGCCATAACTGCTATCAACGAATCCTTATTTGCTTCCTTAACGGTGATAAAAATCTTTACCTCGACTTGACCGTTAATTATTTAAAACTTTCTCAGCTCATTATGTTTTCATGGTTAAAGTTGCGTTCAAAATTGCGTTCACTAGTTAATATGTCAAGTTACGTGTAGTTGCCTACTTCCTGCACACAATACAACAATGAGCTATTTAAGTGGAAATAGCACATTCCGGATTTTAACAGTGAATATGATAAGGTCATTATCATTTCCGGAGTCCGATCTAGACGAACAAACCAACGAAATATTGCACTATTGTGACTATTATCAACCTAAAATAGGCATAAGGATTAATGAATACAGTGTTTTATTTGTTTCCTTTATACAGCCGGTTCTAATCACAAATCTGTCAGTTGATTTACTTATTAGAGATAAGATTAAAGTTAAAATCCTATCTACGCAAGTCTGCTGAAAAATGTACTATTTAAACCGAAAATGTAAATTTTTTCACCTAACTTGAGACTTCACTTTACTTTTCATTTCAAACTGAAATACCAGTAGAGCAGTGTTTTTCAAAATTCTTTAACACCTCCTCCTAACGACCTCTTCATATGTAGAAACAAATCAGGCGACGCGTAGGCCCGCAATAAAACAATGCCATTAATATGTTGTATTTTATTATAGCGTACCTAAGCCCTAAAACCCTTGCTTTTTACTTTTTCCCGAGAATCGAGCGAGCGTCACTGCCTAGAAAGAACTGGGGCCTTGGAGTCGCGACCCACAGTTTTAAAAACAATTAACAGATATCGAGATATACCCCCTCAAACCTCTAAATACTTTATGGAAGTTAAAGGATACATTATTACGGTCTCATTCTCTTTCAATATTTTATTGACATTTTTGTGTGACATAATCTCCTAAAACACTCAAGCGCTTTCGATATAATTGAAGCACTCGATATTAAGTGTTCATCATTACATTTTATCTCGAGTGGATATTAGCGTACTATTGAGGAGTGTTTCACTGTAAAAGGTATTTAACCCATAAAGATAATAATGGTTCTTTTACTTCAAATTTTTACCAATTTGTGAAAGTGTTTCTTGATATGACAGTCGTTATACCATCACGCCTGTATTCCCCGAAAGGTTAGACAGAGGTGTACTAATGTATACCCACACTTCTCCTGTATGTTTAGGTCCCATGTACCAAGGCCGCAAACCAAAAATATGTTTTAACTGTTGAATATAGAAAACAGTCCTTTATAGCCGTTAAACTGCAAATTTTCTAGGCCCCGATCGCCCTAGGCCACTTAGCTGATATAAACTGTAGAGGAATCGGCATTTAATAATGTTTTCATAGCTTCGAGAAACGTCAACGCTAATAAAATGTATCTGTCTCCAAGCCCAGGCCACGCGGGTGGCAATGTTTGGGTTATCAAGCATATCAAGCGCTGGATGTTTACAAACGGTCCCTGTCACCGGAGCCAGTTATGATAATCTCCTCAATGGCCCGCTTGAGACGAACACTGGCTAGTTATTGGAGATATAGTCCAGATAACAGAGCAATAAACATGTATGAAATAGCTCTTTGTTGTGGGGATGAAAGGGAAATGGAATGTCGCTGGTGGTATGTTATGTAACCTGAATGGTGATTGGTGTCATAAGTCAAGTATTTAATTATATTGATAGCCTTGGGTTGTAGCGAATAAGTTCCAGCTAAAAAATTAGGTTACTTATGATTTTTCAAATTCATGTTCAGACAATTAATTTAAAAATATTAATGGAAGCAAAAATGCTAAAGCGCCACATTGATTTTACAGCGGCAGTAGCCTCGCTAGGGTATTAGACTTGCGATTGTGTGGTTACCGGTTCGAAACCCACACATTGCACTACCGATGTGAACTTCAACAACTAACACAAGCCAATAAGTAAGCTTTTTAAAAAAAATATAATTTATTCAAAAATATGAATCGAAGGAAAAATGCTCCGCAGCACCACTTAGATATTTTACAGCATATTCAAAATTATGTAGAGAGCTTAAAAACAGCATTTTCAGTATTTTTTCAGTTTCAATGAAATACGTCTGCTTATAGAGAATTTGTCGTCATTTTGTTTGTTTAACACATATATAACTAATGTTTAACATACATAACTAATTAACTAACAAGTTTCCTGTAATGTTGCCAGCGTGGCGCTTTAGCATTTTAGCTTCGATGGATCGCTGCTACCTACTATATAATAAACATTAACAGTTTGCCGGAACTTCTATCTTTTTATCCCATAAGCAATCTCCAAGATGCTACTGAGACTTTCATAGAAAAGTCTAAGTCCTTTTCGACCTGAGAAACGTATAATAGAACGGAAAATCCTCATGGATCGTCTCCGGCCTGGAGACCGAGAAAGAGAGAGATAGAAAACCGCACCTGCTCTCCTTTGCTACATAGTCACAAACATCATCAAACCTATGACCCTACGCTACTATGATCTCAGAACCAGCTAAAGGAATTGTTATTCCCAATACGTCCCCGAAGAGTGCCAAGTATTGATAGTCACGTTTATACTTTTTTATAGGTTTATAGAACCACGTCGTAAAGTTGTCCATATTTACATTATGCTTAGACAAAAGGTAAGATATGCATATTAGATGAAGGAAGTTATGAATATTCTGCCGTTTTTGTTGTGTCAAGGCGGCAGATATAAGACGCCGATCTGACTGTAAATAGAATAGGCTAGAACTTATTACTTTGAGGGATAAACATACAGACATTAAAGGTGAACGTACACTTATCAGAGCCGAAGGAAGCGAAGGAGCCGAAAGAATCGTATTTTAGAATTACTTGTACTTACACCTTAAAGGTGACCACACTTGTGGAAGCGAAGGAGCCGAAAGAATCGTATTTTAGAATTACCTGTACTTAAAGGTGAACGCACACTTGTCCGCGCCGGAAGAATCGACCGCGCCGAACAATTTGGATAGGTTCCTTAAGAATTCTTTCAATTACTCGTCCGATTCGTTCGTTCGTTCTCAGGATATTCATGATTTCATACAAGTACCTAATTCTTAAATTCAATTCTTTCGGCTCCTTTGCTCCCTTCGGCTCTGACAAGTGTCCGTTCACCTTAAGACTCGTTTGTCTGTGTCATCAATTATGTCACTTATGTATGTCCCATTAATGTCTCACCGTTGTGTTGCTTTCATAATGAGACCGCTCTCATTATATCAAGTAAACAGATTCCAATAACATGTACCTATTTGATGATGATTGACTTCATTAGTCTGGTGGTCGTAAAGCGACGATGGGTTCGATTTCTAGGTCGAGGAAAGTGTTATCGGTTGTTCGATTAGATTCTCAGTAGTAGCTCAGAGTTAGGATTTGTGCCTATAAGCCCTACATTACATGGTACCTAAAAACTACCAGCCAACTGTGAGTGTACATGAGTACTTACACCTCAGCCTGCCTTTCGGAGAACAGGAGGTTATTCAATACGAGTATGTATGTAATAACATTGCATCAATCTTCAACCCATTTCCTACTGTTCGGCACTGGTTTCTTCTCATTAGAAGGTTAAAATAGTTCACCACACTAGCTTCACTTCATTTTTTTGTAACTTAATTTTGTATACGTCATTTTAACATAGGTATAGCCAGCATTAATAGATCGAGTTCGAAACTCTGAACTGCGCTCCAAAACCCAAATTACGGACGTAGCTCAAAAGGCCGCGAAGCTTAAATGGGACTGGGCAGGCCATGTCTGCCGCATGCCGGATGAACTGTGGGCTTTTATTGCACAGAACTGGAGCCCTGAGACGGTTAACCGAAAACGCGGCAGACCACGGAGGAGATGGCGGGATGACCTGGATGCCTTTCTTGAGAATTGGAAGGAGGTGGCACGGCACCGGGAAAAGTGGAAGAAATGGGGGGAGGCCTTTGCTCAGGAGTGGGACAATACAGGCTAATTAAAAAAAAAAAAAAAAAATACCCAGCATTAGATATATCTGCACATACCAAAGAATTACTTTGGCACATACAAACTGTTCAAAATAATCTGAACTATTAAGGTGTAATTGCTCCTATAATAATGAACAGTCTGTTAGCTCCGAACCATTTGACGCTGACTGTACCTTAAATCAATATCCATCTTTTTCCTTTAAAAAACTTGAATCAATAACTTTAAACACGTGCATTCGTCTTGACTAGCTATAGGGTCAAAGTACGCGGTCGTTTTCCAAAGGTAGTTCTTTTGCATCACTCTTGCGTCATCCTTGCATCATTGCCGTATTGAGACCTGTGTATACTATAGCTGACGACAATAGCGTATCGGGCTATCATAGAGCCAAAGACAATCAATATTTCTAGTGATCGACGGAACATCGGGAACAAAATTGTAATCTATACCTTTTTCCTAGTTAGTAATAAATCGCTACGTGTCTATATCATGTATCAGCCTAAGAAAGAGAGACAACATATCAAATCGGATTCAAAATGTTTGTATGAAAATATTCCTTATATCCGTTCTAAAACTCTTTTAAATCTCTTTGCATAAAACATAGCCGTCGCGTCGCCTTGATTGATTGAAATAGCCGGAAGGCTTTATGCAAATGTTGGCTCGATCCAATCCCAATGCATTGCAAAATCTTTCTATTGCATAATGCTTTTGACATTTTATGAACCTTGGTGGTAATTGCTGACACCAGTTTCTTTGGAGTCATCAATTAATTGCTTACATCATTTTCAAATAGTCTTGCGCTAATTTGCTAAACTTTTTATATAATTTTGTTCCAGTTTTAAGAGAAAGGTAGTCAGACATTTACTGGGCCAATTATACAACTGAGGTCTAAAGATAACAACGTACGAATGATACCAATAGTGTTGTTGTTAAAGAGTAATATTATAATTATTTTATAAGTATTTCAGTCATGCAATCTATTTTCTCTGTCTTAACAACTTGCTATTGACAGGTAAAAAAAAAATATATGTACTGCCGCCCAAAATATGTAGCTACGTGCCAACAATGACAAGCGTGGTATGTTGCGCCTTCACTTCACTTTAGTCAGAACACTGTCTCTGGCATCTGGTCTGACAACATAATTACTGGGCCATAAGTATCAGTATTCTGTAATTAGTCAGCTGGTTGTGAAACTTTGATTTTCTAAATCTTCATTATAATTAACGATTGTTACAATGATATCCACGCAAAATGTGTGCTGTGCTTTGTCGTGATGATGCGGAGAACAGTCCGCTATAGGTACTATATGATAATCACGACCAACGATTCGACTTGATTATCGTCGCACGGTGTGGAATATCGATCGATATATATCTATCATCGAAAGTTCAAAGATATTTATTTTTATAACATAAAGAAGAAGAAGAAAGAAAGAAAGAAAAGTATTTTATTTCATACCAGGAAGTTACACACATTTTTGAAAACATTTGTACTATGTCTAAGTAAATATCATATTAACAGGAGTAGTGTGCGTCACATCCATAGGGGTGAGGTGTAAAAATAAACACTCACATTTCGCCGGTATGTTTACGTCCCATGGGGGCGAGCCTATTGTCATTAACCGGGCACAAATCTAGATTCCGAGCTGCTTCTGAGAATTTCATAGAAATTCGCCCCGGGGACTGGAGATCGAACTCAGGATCTCCATAAGCGTGGCGATTTATTTAAAAATAAAAACTGGATTCCTACTAGCCAATTATACCTAAGTATCTACTATAACCGATTAGATCGGCAATTTATACTCCAGCTCCACTCTTGCCAAAATTAATCCTTCGCCACTGTTTTCTAGAGTATTATTACAAACTTAAGTACCATATGACCCTTTTCATAAATGTCAAATTGTGTGAATTTTGACATTTAAGGAGTACACAATGCCGAACAGGGTTGATGGGTAGGGGAGAGGGGTGTTGCCGAGAAGGGCAGCGAGGGGCGGGTTAGGCAGATGCGAGCATTGTGAATAGCCCTACACCTGGCACTTTTTTTATTAGTTGCAGGAGACAATACTTGTACTAGTCGTGCCTGACATCTGTTAGCTCTATTAAATGGTATAAGTTTATTAGTAACATATTATAATGGTGTACCGTATGTGGCGTCTGACTTGCAATCATAAGGTTGCCGTTTCGAAACTCACCCATTGCACTACCGACGTGAACCACTAACGACGTGAACACAGCTAAGCTAAATGCTTGTGTTACGAGTGGGTTCACGTCGGTAGTGCAACGGGTGGGGTTCGAACCGGCAACCACATGATCGCAAGTCTGACGCCCTAGCCATTAGGCTACCGCCGCTTATTTATAGAGTATAGCTATCTCGTGAAGGCCATTGGGTATATTATTCAAATTTGAACGACTTTGGAACAAGACTTGTCTTCGTGAGATAATTAATATATTAATTGGGTTTTACATGACATTTTTAGGAGTTTGAATTTTATGGAGTCTCCCCTATGGATGGGATATACCAGCGAAATGTAGATGTATGTACAGAATAAACCTCTGCCTAACCTATTGAGGAATACAGGCGTAATGGTAACCTTTATTATTAGCTCCCATCCAGTCTCGGAGTACGCACTGAATCATTCTTTGTTTGCGGGAGGCCTAAAGAGTAAAGCTGGAAACACACTATTGGAAGCGACTTATAGGAATCTAGATAATTAATGTACACTGAACTGTGCAAACTATCGGACGTAAGTCGTGGACGCAACCTTGTGGTGACCTTGAGCGTTCGGACGTCCGGAAGGGATCTGGCAAGCCACGTACTAAAAGACTTTTCTTTTTATAACAGAGGGCAAAATAACATACAGGTCACACTTATCAGTCGCGGCTGTCAGCCGCGTCCGTCAGCTGCGTCCGATGGTATGTCTCCAGCTTAACGGACATTTGTGATGTTATGATAATGTTCATATACGAGGCTGACCCTTAGACCCCACACGTGTCTGCTACACGTGGCCTCACAAAGCCTCAAACAAATACAAGTTCATTTATTTAAACAAGAACAGAGGCGGTACCACAACGTGTTATTGCGATTGTTAGGTTGTAAGAAAGGGATGGCGCTATGTACCTATTATATTCTCTCAATTGAAAAATTATGGCAAGTTATGGCAGGGCCCCTATGTAAGAGGGACCGTGGAAAATATTTTCTAGGAATGTATTGACAATCGTTTTATATTTCACATAGTTTTTTGTTATTGCAGTGCCGTAATTAGGGTTGCCAGTGGTGTCCAGGCACAGGGCGCAGACCTTGGAGGGCGCAGAAATTACTAGACCAGAACATATTTCAAGACCGCAGTTCCAGAAGCTCGCACCGGGCGCAATAAAGGCGAGTTACGGCACTAGTTATTGGCAAAATATTCCCCATCGATTCAATTGCCACAAGAAAAGAGAAGAAAATACAGTTCATACAATCCTGTTCCCGTCGTCAAAAAAAAGCTTCAGCATTTTTTAACTATTATCTAAGCAGTGCTATTATCGACTTATTAATAAACGTGGTAAAGAAAGTTGCAATTAAACAATATTTTGTCTCTTTCCTACTTTTTTAGGGTTCCGTAGCCAAATGGCAAAAAACGGAACCCTTATAGGTTCGTCATGTCTGTCTGTCTGTCTGTCCGTCCGTATATCACAGAATTTTTACTCTGAAACTATAAGAACTACGCTGTTGAAACTTGGTAAGTAGATGTATTCTGTGAACCGCAATAAGATTTTTACACAAAAATAGAAAAAAAAACAAAAAGTTGGGTTGGGTTCCCCATACTTAAAACTGAAACTCAACAATTTTTTTTTCATCGATCCGTGTTTGGTATCTATGGATAGCTCTTCAAAAATGATATTGAGGTTTCCAATATATTTTTTTTCTAAAATGAACAGTTTGCGCAAGGGACACTTCCAAAGTGGTAAAATGTGTGTCCACCCCCTGTAACTTCTAAAATAAGAGTATGATATAACTAAAAAAAATATATGATGTACATTACCATGTAAACTTTCAACGAAAATTGGTTTGAAAGAGATCTAGTAAGTAGTTTTTTTTTAATACGTCATAAATCGTAATGGCACGGAACCCTCCGTGCGCGAGTCCGACTCGCACTTGGCCGGTTTTTATTTTAAAAGCTTATTATTATTTTTTTTCTTTTTTTGTTGGAATGTTTCTGTGACTTTCGAATAATTTGACAGTGACAAAACATAGATTAGAAAACTATACCTAGGTCCTAGCCTTACATCCGTAACAGTATTATTTAGAAAAAAATATTGCCTTAAACGATGTCAACTCGCGGCACTGACACAGCAATGCGAGTCCTATTCCCCATAGCAGCAAACAAACAATTGACTAACTCGACTCGCCTTACTAATTAGGCAGCACAGCACTATGGTTTCACATCACTATCCCGCCATTGTTGCGCTGACACACTTGAAACCGACAATCATGTGAGGAACTGGGGAGTATCATTACACTGGCCCCACTACCATGAATGGTTTTGCAAGTTGATGGTACTGTATTGACCGGTGTATTGAACCTCATTGGTTGTAAGAATGAATGATAATTTTCTTGACATCGTGTCGGAAGGCAAACATGTTTTAGGACGTCGCCCTTCCCCCCACCCTCCCCTTTTAATAAAATGTAAGAGTTAAACTATATTAACTCCGTTTAATTAATACTCCAACCACAATCCCCACAGTACGCAAAACGCGCGTACTTTTTAAATTTAAATTAAATTGGAAAATACATACTTTTTGAAACCTAATATTTTGCCTCCAACTCCTTAACTGCTACCCACAAGACATAGTTGAAATACGTGTCTACCTAGTTGAATTTATCTATCAGCATAGTACCTATGTAAAACTTAATGAATTCAGGCAGAAACACTATGAGGATATCAAATGTGTACGTTATTTATTTTACCACCACATACATAACTACTTAATTACCAAATGCCACCGTTCTTAGAAAAACACGTCAAAAACATGCAACCCATTACCTTGAAGATTTCCTTAACGTAAACTTACAAGAATAATATCAAACGTTGAGCATTACATAAAGCGGTCATCGCTCCTTTCACCTAGCCATTAATATGTAGTTAAAGGCTACTAGTTTGTCCGCTGTTCTCAGCCATTGATCCAGACAAAAAACTGCCCATAATAAACTAGTCCGAATATTAAGCAAAAAAAAATAAGAACTTAAGATAGATGCGCGCGCGCAGATTGTGTTTTGTTTATATATATATTCTTTATTTCAGACCAAGTCCATGGTGTTAGTAACAATATGACTTATAGACTATGTTAGTAGGAGAATAAATATATTCAATTAATAACAAATATTTATTGAAGTGTTTAGTTCAATACAAAATAAGTTTTATGATCGTCATCAACATCGTATGCTACTGCTAGACAGTGGTCTCCTATCAGGATAAGAAGTATGAGGTTATAGTCCACCACTCCACCCTAATGCGTTTGCCATAAACGCGGAAAAATATAAGGTAGAAGTATCTCCTGAGACTTGAACTTTTCAGAATTAAAATGAATTTGAAATTGCACTACATTGGTGTAAAAAAACCGGATTCAGAACTTTATTCGTAGGTCATATAAAAGAGAAACACCACAGACTTGCTTACTGACGGTATTAAAATTTGGCATCTAGATTCCTTATAACATAAAAACAAGAAAATATTTTGAAAAAACGCAATCAAAGAAGGTTGTAAGCACAGCCAGTCTATAATAAATCCCAACAGTAACTGCAAATTAAAGCAAACCTAATTTTGACCGCAATTATTTCCTTGCCATTATTATCTACGCCTGATTCTCACAATGAAACTTAATTCTAGTGTTATGGAACCCCAAAAATCTCAAGTTACTCCGGATGGACAACTGGTCTGCTTGCCAGATGTTTCTGCCCCCAGCTAAGATTTTGCGCGCTAATTGCGGAATATTTAACTCAAATAAAACTTTAAAACGTAAAGAATACAATACGATTTTGCTTAACAGGTCCAAAATTGGCCAACAAAGAAAGCACAACCGTCGGTAAACGCTTTTAAAATTAAAGTTCAAAAGGGGTTAACAGGAAATGATTTTTGGAACAATAATTGGCCTCAAAAATCTAAGACGAGTTGTTCCTTTGTCAACAAATTGCTGGGACCGTTTCTAAAATGCACTTTCATACAGGGGGAACAGGTTCATTTTCGTTTGACAGGTTTGGAGGAAGCTGCGTATTAACTTTGGCCCATAAAACAATGCAGGGGTCGGTGATTGAGGGAATTTACTTTCACTGTGCCGCAACGGAAGTAAGAGGGAGATGTAAGAGGCAATGACATGTACATCAAGATTATGCAACTTGAAAATAAAAATTCAACTTACGTTATCTGTGTCCGCAAAACTCAAAAAGTAGTTGGTCGATCAATTTATTTTGGAAGTTGCATTCGAATACGCACGAGTAAAAACTGCCTATGTATAATAAAGATAATGAAGAAAATGTTGCCTGAATAAAAAAAAAACAAAGTTTGGCAAAAGCAAACTGGTGTGCTAAAAATCCTCATGGATCGTCTGCCTCCTGGAAAGGCAGCAGGGTATGTATGTATGAACTAGTAGACACGGCTTCAGGTCAACCTTTACAAATCCAGTTTAGTAAACTGGTTTTGTATAGCTTGATTTGATGATTTTGCTCTAAAGTCATGTCACAGGCATGAGATTCATGATATTTGTCACGACTATGACAGGCTATGTCACAGTGTGACAGGCCCTTATCAAAGAGCAAGGCCTCGTCTACATGGGGAGGCGTATGAAAGCCATAGTATAGGTGAAATATAATTAATAGACTGACTGAATGCCCTATTAGTCTAGTGGTCCTAAGCGCGACTGCTACGCTAGAAGTCTTGGGTTCGATCCCCAGGTCGAGCAAAGTGTTATTGGGTTTTTTCTATGAAATTCCCAGTAGCAGATCGAAGTCTGGATTTGTGCCCAGTTCATGGCAATAGGCTCGCCCCCTTTTACATGGGACGTAAACATACCGGCGAAACATACACGTACACATATACATTAGTACAACTCTACGTAACCTTTTGTGGAATACAGGCGTGATTAAATGTATTGCCGCTAAATCGGCGCCGTCATCTCGTTGACGGTGACGTGACGGTGACGGTGGCGGTGGACAAACGCACTTAGGCTGACCTAGGAATCAAACTAGGCGCGTCTTAACTGGCACTACGTGAAAATAACATTCATAACAAAGTTACTAACAAAACATTTTTTTTTACGTTTACCCCACCGGCACGGAGGGCTATTTATGTTATCTTTACTAAGTATATGTAACGTCTTTTCGTCACGAATAAAATCAAATAAAACGAGCTATAACATCACCTTTCAAACAAAAAAAAAGCCGAATCAAAATCGGTTCATCCATTCGGGAGCTACGATGCCACAGACAGACACACACACACACACACACGTTAAACTTATAACACCCCGTCATTTTTGCGTCGGGGGTTTAAAAAAGGTTCACAAGACACATGGCTTATCAAGTTCAAGTTCAAACCCATAAGTACTTAAGCTTCCTCATATCTTCACGCAAAAAGGGCTCCGCTAAGTTCTTATCCACTCCTGCGCATAATAAATTATCGCCGCGTCGCACGGTAGCCGTCGCTTGAAGTACCGTTAGCATAAAAGGTGCCGTCAGAACAGTCGTGAACCAAAAAAATACTAGTCGCCATTCGAAAGTTATACAGTTTAGTGGAATCAGTGACCGTTTTGGTTAGAATTTAATTGAATACCGACTATTGATGCTGGTTAGAATGTTTTATGAATAAAAAATAGCCGAGAGAGTTTCATGACGGTTTCAATTAAGTTAGCGGGAGACTCTTGCGTCATAAAGTTAAATAAAATACTTAGTACTATTCTTAAAGGTGCACACATAAACATAAACATACCATCTCGCCTGTATTCCCCGAAGGGTTAGGCAGAGGTGTACTAATGTACACCCACATTTCGCCGGTATGTTTTAGGTCCCATGTAATAGGGGGCGAGCCTATTGCCACTAACCGGGCACAAATCCAGACTCCGAGCTGCTACTGGGAATTTCATAGAAAACCCCAATAACACTTTGCTCGACCTGGGGATCGAACCCAGGACCTCAAGCGTAGCAGTCGCGCTTAGGACCACTAGACTAATGAGGCAGTTTTTTATTAAACCATTTTGGAGGTCTGCAACGATTTTTATGAAATTTTTGTGTGTTTGAGTGAGTCCCCGTATAGTTTAGACTCATAATTAGACCCGGTAAGTTGAGTACAAACACATAATTATAATCAATAAATTTGGGCCGCTTGTATGTATACAATCATGTACTAGATAAATCAGGTCAGGCTTGAATATTGTTCAGTCCGATGAAAGAAAGTTAAAAGTATTCTTGGTATTTTTTTTATCCACAAACTTCATGTCAAAAAATAAATAAATATATTGTCATATAAAAATGCAAAATTATGTACAAATTTCAATTCCATTCATCGACTTAAAAAACGACGGAAAAAACACAACTGATGTTTTATCTAAAAAGATGTCTAATATTGAAACACAATGTGAACAAAACGTAAAGCGATTATCACTACTACGCAATCATTGTGAGAACCGTTCATTCATTGTAGTACATACATATATATATAGGTATATATACTCCTACATAATAGTTATACTCTATGAATGAATTCTTCATACTCGACTGCACACGTTTACTTCACTTTAAATTATATAATGATAGCTGATTGCATTGTGTACCTGTGTCCTGACTAGAAACAACAATAAATCTAAGCATGTGAGTACGCACGGCTACACATCAAACTATACAAATCCAGTATAGGCTAGCCTTAAATTTTACAGAAATCCTTTACAATGTGAGGTCTGTCTAAACTGGATTTGTACAGCTTAATGTGTAGCCGTGTGTACAATGTTTGTGAAATAACTAGCTACGAGTACATCACATTTAGATCAAATGTGATACTGTCAAACGTTTTAAACGCACTACGTTTTTTAAATAACCGAGATTTCGCTCTTGATTTGCATGGAGCGGCATAGAGTTATGAGTAGTTTGGGGCCCGACATAACCCTCATCTATAGTATAAAGCAGCTATATACTTATAGTCATGTACACAAAGCTACATGTCAATATGTAAGTAAATATCCAGTTTAAACTGATCTTGCATTGTATAGATCAGGGGTCGCAAAATGGCGGACCGCGACAACACAGCAACTTGCACTATAGAGTACGTAATTAAAAAATAATGTACAAAAAATATCATTATTCTCATTGATATGTAGAAAAATACCTTTGTTATTTCCGTAATTACATTTGTTAAATAAATCTTTTTTTTATATAATGTCGTGCGGACCGCGATGGTCATTTCATTTCTTAAAACGGACCCCGAGCGAAACTAATTGGTGACCCCTGGTATATCTATACCTGGTATACCTATACCTGGTATATCCTGGTATATCCATAGAATAAGAGGCCAGCGTAAACTGGATTTGTTTAGCTCGTCGTGTAGCCGTACGTACAAGCAATTCATACAAATTACTATTAAACTGACAATTGCACATAACAATGAACAGGCATGATGCCTATCAGTATATAAAAACAAAAAGTTAAACAAAACCAAATTATTCTAATAACATAAACCATACCGAAAATGTGGATTAACATCAGAGCCTGAACAATACATGTACGAGTATACTAACCATTTACAAGGTTACACAGGACCAAAAAAAAAATAACGATTACGAAATTATAAAAAAAAACTACGAGCAAATCGTAAATTGCTACTTAAATAAAACTAAATGTAAAATTTACATAAGCATTGGTCATAGAATTTCAAGAATTAATGCGAGAAGGAATTCTTATTATTTTTTAAACATGTGTTTTTGACTCACTCGGAGTTTCGATATGACGAGATGATATGGTGAGCAGGTAAAGATCTCACTAGGTGCAAAGAAAGTACTAAAGTCTCCATTGCCATAACTTGGGCAATGGTCCAATGGGACTTCCAAATGTAACTGTCACCTACGAAAAAGATCTGATATTGTATAGTTGCCGGAATTATTACTATCATGAATGGAAGCCTGCAATGTGTTTTAAACCTGAAAATTTGGAATAAGCTATTGAAACTTGGCGACTAAGCGAGCCTTTACTTTAAGGCAGATCGTCTTGGCTAGAACGCCAAAGGTAGCAGCAGATAATATTGTAATTGAGGATTAATTTACACTACTATATGGTGAGTATGGATGGACGAGTTGGAAGACCTCGGCGAACGTACCGCAACCAAATTGCGGATGTTCTTAAAAAAGGCCAGGTTCCGAGCACCCTAAACCGACGGTCATGCATGAAGAGATTAATTAATGTAGATGAAGCGAAAGTAGTGTGCCAGGATCGTAGCAAGTGGAAATCTATAGTCTCTGCCTACCCCCATGGGAGACAGGCGTGACAATATGTACTATCTGCCACGATAATGATTTAAAAGCAAACTTTGTAGTACATACATACATACTGTCACACCTGTCTCCCATGGGGGTAGGCAGAGACTATGGATTTCCACTTGCCACGATCCTGGCTCACTACTTTCGCTTCATCTACATTCATTCATTTGTAGTACTTACAAAAAAAGTCTATTTGGCGCCCAAGGCGAGATGATCTACCTTAACTAATTGGATTTTATATCTATATAGTCTATATTATCTTACTTTATACTCGATTAAGTGTGCTAGTTGTGATTATAATGTAATTGAGTTGACATAACATGAAATTTAAGGCTTATTAGTTATGTCTAATAGTAATAATAGTGGCTGCCTCATTGGTCTAGTGGTGCTAAGCGCGACTGCTAAGCTAGAGGTCGTGGGTTCGATCCCCAGGCCGAACAAAGTGGTATTTATTGGGTTTTTATATGAAATTCCCAGTAGCAGCTCGGAGACTGGATTCGTACCCGGTTAATGGCAATAGGGTCGCCTCCTGTTACATGGGAACTAAACATACCGGCGAACTGTGGGTGTACATTAGTACCTACACCTCTGCCTAACCCTTCGGGGAATACAGGCGTGATTAGTTATGTCTATTTTTACACGCGCTTTACTTCTGACATTGGCTGAATTGTAAACATCGGCACAACTTCCCATTTATAAAAACTGAATTCATTTATTTTTGTCTAAGGTTAAATTGATGCTAAAAAATAAATCTTCTCGTAATGTATCCTGGTGTCTTCTGCGAATCCTCTCATGAGTCAGTAGTTTTGGAAAATGATGCAACCTCATATAATTCTGATGCCTGGGTTCCCCACTTATGGTCATAACCGGGACAATAAAATAAACTGTTTAAACAGGTCCTCGGACTTTTGCGCAGGTATATTTACTTTAATGTGATATGCTAATAAAAAATCTCCAGTAAATTAATGGTTCATTAATTAAGACTTTACCTATATTTAAATTATTCTATGGCAAAACTTAATTGTTTTAAACTGCCTCATTAGTCTAGTGGTCTTAAGCGCGAATGGATTCGATTCCCAGGTCGTACAGTATGCATTTTGCTCGACCTGAGAATCGAACCCAGGACCTCTAGCGTAGCAGTCGCGCTTGGAACAACCAGACTAATGAGGCCGTCTCTTGGAAATAAAATTTCATTATAGAACCATATAGATGTTAACTTCAGTTATTCTGTATTAAACCTTACTCTCCGCAGTTCGTATCGTGTACCTAAGTACGTCATCAATTTACTTATATAAGGTGGCATAAATCAACTACGCTACAGGCAGCAGTGCGCGCACAATCGGTCCACACCTGTGTGGTGTACCGGCGCATCCGCCAGATGACAGGAAGCGGTCGCACTTGACACCTACACCGAGCGCCTGCGCAACTCTGTGTGCACAAGACTTATTGACTCGGTATAAAGCAGTGGTTACCATTGTTACCAACTAGTAGTCCATTGGAGCAAAAAAAAGTTACCATGTCACATGTTTGGATTAAAGTTTAGTTTTAGGTTGACATGGTATATTTTACTTTAACATTGTGTGCTGACAACATGACATAAGATACCATCACGCCTGTATTCCCTGAAGGGTTTAGGCAGAGGTGTACTTAATGTACACCCACAGTTCGCCGGTATGTGTAGGTCTCATGTAATAGGGGTCGAGCCTATTGCCATTAACCGGGCACAAATCCAGACTCCGAGCTGCTACTGAGAATTTCATAGAAAAACCCAATAACACTTTGCTCGACCTGGGGATCGAACCCGAGACCTCTAGCGTAGCAGTCTCGATTGGGACCACTAGACTAACGAGGCAGTCTGTGTGTGCTGACAACATGAAATAACATACCATCACGCCTGTATTCCCTGAAGGGTAATCAGACGTATACCTAGGTACTAATGTACACCCACAGTTTGCCGGTATGTTAGGTTGGAGTTGCCATTAATCCGTCACAATTCCAAACGCCAAGCGGCTACTTAGAATTCCAAAATGGAAAAACCCAATAACATTTAGCTCCATCTGGGATTCAAATGTAGCGCAATATAATGGCTATGGAATATTTCAACATTATGAGGAAGTTAATTGTTGAAGTTTTAATGGGTATATTGTGCAATTCCGCTCTTAATATAAATTCATATTAATTTACAACCCATTGCAGATCTTAAAATTCTCCAATTTAATTATTTGATTATGGAATATCGGTTTTAAGCCTAATTTATGTTAAAAGGCTCAACATAGGCCATGTTATAGGTATACCCTATTACCGTTAACCGGGCACGAATTCAAACTCCGAGCTGCCACCAAGAATTTCATAGAAAATACCAAACAACAATGTGCTTGACCCGAGAATCGAAGCCAGAACCTCACACTCAGCAGCTTCACTTCTGACCACAACACCAGGAAAGTCTTATAAAAATGTTATCGACACCAAATACCTCGTTTTGGCTCTACGTGCCCAGTGAATGTGATTCGGTGTCAATTATTTCGCCGAAAATGGCCTCGAAGCCTTTCAAGCTAAATTATTATGTTGAAAACTTATTACTCAGACCTTATGTTACTTGTAATTATTAATTACAGGAAATGTTACCGATCAGTGGTGTTTTATAGTCATTTGAAACCACATATTGTGTAACACTGCCATTAACAATTAATCTACTTGTGACAAAAATACAAATTTACTATATTCGGATTTATCCCTTTAGTGTGCCTTGAGACATACTTGGAAAATTTCATGATTCTAGATCAGCCCAATAAATTTTGATTTATTTGCGAATATCGATATTTGCAGTAACCTGAACTGTTATCTGAATAATACTTTTAGATATTTTTTTTTTCACCAGGTCGTACAGGCATTTCCTAACTGACCTCTGAGAAGAAACACCGAAACAAACTCAGAGAATCATAGTCTCTTTTAAAGTACAAAAAAATTATTTAGTTAATTACAATGCTAGGCAATATCTAAAATAGCCATTTGAAAAAAAGTGCCATATCAGCTTTGGAGTAGACCAGCCTAACAGGACGCATGCATCAGTCATTGTGTAGCTCGACCATTATCTAAGGAGCTCAACAACCCGTTGTACGACAATACTACAACAGTGAAATTTTTCAAAACCAAAAGACCGTTAAAATCTGTGTGCATACGTCGCATACATGGTACACACATCTATAATATAACATTACTAATTTAGAAGTACATATTACTTGGAATGGATTCCAAGCAGCTGCCAAAGATAATCATAAAATAAACACTATATCATACAACTAGCAAACACTTTGATAACTAAGTACAAAACTCCAAACCGGAAAAGCAACATCAGAGATATCCAACGCAAAAAATGTTCACAGTCCATTGGTTACCAACACTTGCTCCAAGATTTGATAACAGGTACACAATCGCCAATGGAAAGGAGACAGTGAAGGTATTGCGTAAGTCCGAGCAATGAACGAGGAATGGGCAATGACCGCTTCGAAAAAAATTGTCGAATCGGTCTGCAGTTGGCCTGATTGACTGGCACGATCAGAAGGCACGTCGCGGTCTATTGCGAACAAGAAAGCGACACGGAGCACAATAGAGTAACAGGCGAGGAAATTGAATTTTGTTGTGAAGAGTGACTGTTTTCTCAGTTTGGCGATGGAGGTAAGATAAATGCAGTTATTTAGCTGGATTGATGGTAAACGACGGTCAGGTTTAAAGACGTAAGCAAGATGTAAGTAACCTTAGACAGATATAGACTACCAAAATTTAGTCTTTCGAGACTTATGCATAATGCTAAGCGTCATTCCTGAACCTACTGAGTACTAGGAAAACTAGTAGTTATAACTACCATAACATAATATATTACTAAGTCAATTAGACATTGAAATAAACTATTTTTTTACGGATTTTAAAATTTATTCAATTAGACCATTAAAAGAGCTTCTTTGCACATGGAAAAAAATATTTACGGGTTCCAAACAGTGCGTCTTAAATAGAAGACCCGCGAAGAAACTCTATAGATACTCCTTAAATTAGATAACAAATGTTTACAGTGTTTTTCTTCCGTTTATAATTTTGTTCTGTCAATGTGAGAATTATGCAATTTGATCTGGATGATAAGAACAAATTGTCTATGAGTTAACCGTCGAAAAATGCAGAAAGGTTCAAATAGATTTGAAAACGGAAATAATAAATAGACGCCGTTAACAATACATGTAAACATTAAAACAATCTAGGTCAAGATTATTAGCACATCGTCTATAAATGAATTTAACATGACACCAAAAATAGTAGCTAAAAAAATAACTTAAGTACATACAGTACGACAAAGGCAACTGGTGACTAATTCAATGATTCCGTCTAGACAAATTTGAGGAAACTATTCAAATTTCCATTCATTATTATTGAATCATCCTTATTGAGGTAACTCTGTCTGCGAATCCTCGTTTGATTCTCAAGTCGAGATTTCTTTTATAAAATTCTCGGACTTCGGATTTGCGGTAAGTTAATGGCAATAGACACTATTACATTTTGACACAAAATATAATCAGCACACTTACACTGCGATTTTCTCAATTAACAGCCATTCATTAAATGGATCCAAATGCGACCTATACTCCTGCCAAGTCCTGATTACATAAAACAACGGTACTCCTATGTCTAGTAGTTGAACAGGCCCTAAGATAAAATTTGACCTCTTTATCAACCGACTTCAAAAATGATTGTTTTTTTTTGTTTGGTAGGTCATACTTCAGAGGTGGTCCCGTTTAAATTTTATCGAAATCGGTTGAGCAGTTTTGAAAATATCAACAAAAATCTAAAAATTGTTTACATCGATGATATTATCATTTACTCCGAAACAAAACTTGGTAAACGTTGGCTAACAAGTACTTCTAAACAAAACTTTCCACTAAAAATTACAAAATAAAATTACTTTTAACAAAAAAGCTAAACCGCCTTCAAAAAATTAAGTTAAAAGTAATTTTATTGTATAAAGATTCACAGAAAGAAAAAAATATCACTGTTACTTTCTGTTAAAACTATTTGTTCACTGACGGACTGACTCATTAGTCTAGTGTTCCCAAGCGCGACTGCTGCTCGGTTCGATTTCCCGGTCGAGCAAAATGTTATTGGGTTTTTGTATGAAATTCTCAGTAGCAGCACGGAGTCTGGATTTGTGACTGGTTAATAGCATAAGAATAGGATCGATGAACTGTGGGTGTACATTAGTACACCTCTGCCTGACCCTTCGGGGAAAACAGACGTGATGGTAGTCCTACTTGCATAATGTAAGCCATTGTAACCTACGTGACAAAGGTCAACGTAACACTAGGGTCACTCACACCATTAAGAGAAAAGTTGGAAAAAGCATCTAGCATATAAACGTGAATTCCCAGTCCATGGCCACAAGAGACTCGGTCGCAACTCACGCGCATGACTCGCCGGTCGAATGCCAATGAGTGGACCGCGGAATGCATTGTGTACTCAAGACACGGAGCTGCAGGAACAAGGTTCGGTTCCCAGAGCTGGATTGGTGCCGTTGGGTGTGAATATTAATGTTTGGTACTGACATTTTATGATTCTTTATAACTGATATATGATATGAAACTAAGTATTTACAGTAAAGCCTGTGACAGCATCCTCTTTAAGTTCTAATACATCGCTAATCAAGAAATGTAAACGTAATTTTATGAACTACTAGCTGACCCGAAATCCCAAATTCTATAGTTTCTTCACTGTGAATTCCTTAAAGATGTCTACAAAACTAATTTATAAGCCAAAATCTTCAGTAATCGGTTATGGAAATCCATTTCTTATTAATTAAATCAATTTTGATTCGATTATTTTTTTCTGAGAGGAGACCCGTGCCCAGCTGTGGGACAATATATGGGTTGATGATGATGAAATCGATTTTACATCTATATTTATAAAAATCTCTATAGTTATATATAATAAAACAGGTATTTAGTACTCGCAATCGGCGTATATGAATGTGGAAGAAGCGAAAGAGATATGCCAGTGGTAGTAAGTTTCTGCCTTCCGCTGTGGAAAAAGTTGGAGTTTATGTATGTATATAAGACTTATATTATGTACTTACCCTTTCGTGCCTGATGAGGTACTCGATGAGGACGTCTTTCTTCTTGTCCTTCTCTTCTTGCTGGCACACTCCGATATTCAGGCCCATCACGATAGTCCTCAAAAGCCCTCCTTCGAAGGCATCCCATAGGAACTTGGGCGTGTAGCACATTATTGCCTGCAAAATAATTAGAAATAAATGCCTTAATGCCTCAGAAATAGTTGCCTGACTGCCTCATTAGTCTAGTGGTTCAAGCGCAACTGCTACGCTAGAGGTTCTGGGTTCGATTCTCAGGAGCAAAGTGTTATTGATTTTTTCTATGAAATTCTCAGTAGCAGCCCAATCTAGATTTATGCCCAGTTAATGACAATAGTCCCTATTACATGAAACCTAAACATACCGGCAAAATGTTGGTGTTCATGAGTACTCCTCTGCATTACCCTTCGAGGAAAACGGGGAGGGTATGTTATGTTTTATATTTGTTAGATCTCGATTCTCGAGTTCGAAACCTTGGCACGCCAATCTAAACACTCCTTTAAAACATCATTATTACAATATTAATTTTTCTCAATTTTATTTGCAATAATTACTGAGAATTATCTCTTTCCATTTCATTCCTATATGAAAAAAACGGTCAGCCAAAACCAACAGCGGTCATTGTTACCTTTTAAATTAACTAGTACAAAAGAGCAACATCCTATATATTAACCAGTCACGATGCTGTGAGACTTCTTCATACAGTTAATGCAAATATTTTAACAGCTGTCAAACCAATTCACACTTGACGTCATTTGTTTATGTACGAGAAAATTACGATTCCCACGGAAGTCATTCAGTGATCTCAGTAATGATAATTGCAGTGTCATCCACGTAACCGTGGTCTGGTGGTCTCAAGGACGACTGCTGAGCGTCAGGTCGTAGGTTTATTCCCAGGAATGTATTTTAGGTTTTATATTTTTTTTTTTTTTTATGGGATAACTCGGCAAACGAGCAGGCGAGCTACCTGATGGTAAGTAGTCATCGCCGCCCATGGACATCTGCAAAACCAAAGGAGTTGCAGATGCGTTGCCGAGCCTATTTAGGGAAAGGGAGGGGAAGGAAAAAAGGAGAAGGAAGAGGATTGGGGGAGGAATTGGGCCTCCGGCCCTCTCGCTCTCCGAACGAAGCGCAGTAACGAAACGCTACTACTCGGACGTCGGTCTTCTGCGAGAGTGTGGTACTTCCCCGGTCAAGCCGGCCCATTCATGCTGCGAACAGCGTGGCCCTACCACAACAAAAAAAGCACAACAAATTCTCTAGGGTTAAGATTGGTGACCGTGTAATGGCAATATGGTCGCCCCTTATTTTATTTATAAGACCTTGAACGTCCCAGCGAACTGTGGGTGTACATTAATATTTACACATCTACCTATCCCTTCGGGGTATACAGTTGTGATGGTATTATTGTTGTATACAAGCTGTGTCACGTGGGTTGAATGGGTCGCAAAATGGACTTCGTCATTGACAATCTTGTAATCTCGAGCCGGTGTTTATGGCTTATGAAGCGGGGAGCCATCATCATCACCTTTACACTGACGGTAGTTGGGGTCGAATTCCAGTCACGTATCAAAATTAATTTATAAATAGCTTAATTAACGGTTCTTCTTTAACTGTTTCTTCGCCTGCATACCCCGAAGGATTAGACGGAGGTGTAGGTACTCTTGATATAGCTAATGACACTTAAAAATAACGTGTCTTTCTAGGTTTAATACATCCAGAGATAACCCCCCTGAAACCTCACAAACTCACACCTTTACCTCTTTTATTATGAGTATAGTTAATTGTATTGTATTGTTAATTGAGACTGCCTCGTTAGTCTAGTAGTCCCAATCGAGACTGCTACGCTAGAGGTCTTGGGTTCGATCCCCAGGTCGAGTAAAGTGTTATTGAGTTTTTCTATGAAATTCTCAGTAGCAGCTCGGAGTCTGTATTTGTGCCCGGTGAATGGCAATAGGCTCGCCCCCTATTACATGGAACCTAAGCATACCGGCGAAATGTAGGTGTACATTAAGTACACCTCTGCCTAACCCTTCGGGAAATACAGGCGTGATGGTACGTATAGTTAATTGTAGTTAGAGTAATTAATTTATTCTTCTAAAAATTATTGTCAACAACTCCATCAAGCTTATTTCTTAGACAAAGTAATAAAAGTTTTACTCGAGACATCTGTCTGGCCTAGATCACTGTATACCCAGTCCACATAAACAGTGGGTGAATACAGGCCGTATTTGGCACACTAACAGCTGTTTAGCACCGTTACCGTTATAAGACAGACCGTACGAGTTATGACGAAGCGTTGACATGACGTGACGAAGCTATTAGGCACAATTGAATGGGACCATATTTGAATATATTCCGAATTTATCTATGAATCTAAAAATGAATCCCTATTTCCCTTGATCAGCCATAACTTGAAGTAATTCTTATTTTTTTTAAGTTTTCTTATACTTTGTAGAAGGAAAAATTAAGAAAATTGCGCAGATAATTTGGTAAACGTGTGTTTTTATTTTGTTATAAATCAATCAATAAATCATTTATTGCTCAATCAATCAATAAATTTTATGCCAGTTCGAATTGAATATTTAAAGCTAAGATAGCGCGATAGGTTAATAGGTCAATAAGGTTCGGTCGGGTCAACTGTGTAATGTGCACCCACATTTCGCCGGTATGTTTAGGTTCCATGTAATAGGGAGCCTATTGCCATTAACCGAGCACAAATCTAGATTCCGAGCTGCTACTTACTGAGAATTTCATAGAAAAAATAAATAACACTTTGCGATAGAACCCAGAACCTTTAGCGTAGCAGTCGCGCTTAGGACCACTAGACTAATGAGGCGGTCCAATAGCTATTTCGTTCAAACACAACTGACTGAACATTTGTAGTCCCGGTTTCGGTTGTCACCTCGCCACTACCGTTGCGCCGCGTGCCGTAGGTTTGATTCCCACTGATATTAAGCTAATTGTCTGTTCTATATTTGTTTCGAGTCTTGTGTTCATTAATTGTATGTTTGTGAAGATCCGCGACACAAAACTTGTTCGAAAGATATCTCTTTTTGGGGTATAAAACAAACACACCCGAGCCCCTGTCCCTACTTTGACCGTGACATAGGTAGAAGATTGTTAATAAGTTACCTGGAAGAACAGTACGAAGCACACCCACTGGTAATACGTGTAGTATTTCTTGTCCTGATTGCTATCGTATTCATTCGCTATGCCTGGATGTGCCACCTCCTTGCCGACCTGCAAACAAAAAATACTCTTATGAAACAGTTTCACTTATATCGACATTCGTCATACCATCACGCCTGTATTCCCGGACGGTAAAGCAGAAGTATACTACCCGCAGTTCGATGGTATGTTTAGGGTCCAGTTGTAGGGGCCGAGCCTACTGCAAATTAGCGGGCACAAATCCAACTCTGGCGAAGCCAAAGCCAAGGACTGGCCAAATACACTGCGCGACCTGGGAATCAATCCCAAGACCTCGCCTTAGCGTAGCTAATGCGGCAGTCAGCTTTTTAACAGTTATTACCTAATTTACATTAATTTTACGCAATTCCTTTTTACCGTGCAAATATAAAAGAGCTTAAGTTTTCTATATGAGAGGAAAGATTAATGGTCCCTTCCTAGACGAATGACAAATATCACTGAAAACAAACGTCCGCATTGAAAAACAAATTCTTAATACATAAACATTGGACATATTTATAACCCCATTGAGCACTCGTTCGATACCCCATAATATTATAATATTCTCAATAAATACCATAAATCTATGATGAACAATAAATATGCAATGAAAACGAAATCTAGAAGCCATGAATTTCAAATAAAGCTATGAGGAACTCGTGACTTCGTGTTTCATGGAAAATGTGCCATCGGACACATTTCGAAGTCAAATAGACTTCATTTATCGAAGTCAAATAGACTTCATTTAATTATCCAAGATAGGCTGATATAATAAGGTCAGTCGATAAGACGACTAAGGACACAAAACTTTCTTTCCTAGGAACAAAATTAGTACTCTTGGTGGTAGGACCTGACGAGCAGACGAGCCTCTCGATGGTAGCTGTGGTATGGTAAAGACACCTGCAATAGAGGTATGCAAAACCTTCAAGAACCCTTACTGCCAGAGCCATTTTTCTTTTTAATTTAAGATTTCTTTACTATCATGCAAACATGAGTTTGTGTCAAAAAAAATAATGTCTACGATAGACACTATTTTCTTTAACACAAACTCATTCCATTATACTACAGTGTATTTATGTATGTAGGTAAGGTTTTCACAATGATTTATCGTAAACTTTATCCACGTTCCATGAAACGATTCACAAAAACACGTGGCTATAAAATATGAAAAGGGGAATATTTGATTATTTAAATCGCCGTCTGACTACCCGCTACTTACGTCGCATTTATTCACATGAACATGCCAAAAGTTTGAAATAAACCTCATACATAACGCTGATCTTCAGCTCATGAAAAAACAATGCTGAAAATGGAGTAATACTATTTTGCATTGTTATAATGTTATATAGGCCACGTGATATAAACTATATCTCAATATTATTTAGTTCTATCAGAAATAACATTTACACCTGCATTCCCCGAAGTGTTAGGCAGAGGTATACTTAATGCACGAAGTAAAGAAACGGTTTATTCATGTGCTTAATGTACAGTCGCCAGTAGGTCAAGGTATACAAAATTTCTCCAAATGATTTTAAACCATAAAATGTTGATGATAAAGTTCAAAATCAACTGAGAAAATTTGACATTTTGTGGTAACTTGATGTGCTGGCCACCACAGTTCTCCGGTATGTTTAGGTCTCATGTAATAAGGGACGAGCCTATTACCATTCACCGTGCCATATCCAAACTCTGAGCTGCCATTGAGAATTTCATAGAAAAACCCAATAACACTTTTCTCGAATCGAACGCAAGACCTCTAGCGTAGCAGTCGCGTTTGGACCATTGGACTAATGAGGCAGTTCATTAGTCATTTTCTAATAAATGACATTATGATTCATCGAATCGCCGAAGAGTCGATAGTGCAGTATTAAATACGTTAGTTAAGAATTACCCACTTATGTCAAAAGATATCGGAAGATGTTTTACATTGCAACGGATACTGGACCAGTGCACGATGAAGATTTTGGACCAACAGCGTAAGTATACGCTTAGTTCATAACAATTGTTATTCAGACGTAACAATGAGAGCAAGACAAGTGGACGCTGACCTTAACCAGCGCACACCCATCTGGGGCGTCTGTCTGCGATTTGCGAATCTCTGCTACAATGTTATTAGGGTTGGTCTGCCACAACAGTTGAGTAAACGTCCTAATATTTTTGATGATGTGATTTTTATGGGATAACTCGGTAAACGAGGCGACCTTCCTCATGGTAAGTAGTCGTCGCTGCCGATAGACATCTGCAATACCAAAAGTGGTTGCAGATGCGTTGCCGAGCCTATTTAAGGGAAAGGGGAAAAGGAGAATCGGTCATGCCGAACAATTTCACTAAAGCAAACCTTGCAGATATAGGCAGGAACTAGATAGGTTCCCCATTTGATTCTCTACTATGGCAAGCATAACTGCTAAGCGTAAGATTCCGGATTCGGTTCCCAAGACGAACAGTGTTATTAGATTGTTTTATGAACTCGGAGTTTGGGTTTTTAATGTCAATATGCACTCTTTTTTTCAGAATAGGTACCAATATTCCCGCCCATATTCGTCCACTGCATATCCTATGCATTGTATATTTAGTATATTTCTGTACATTTATTGAATAAATATATTTTATTGTTAGAATAGATTCTTGTTTTAAATTCTCCTGCCGCAGGTCTGCTGGAAGAGATTTCTTCAGAAATAAGCAGGCTGTACATTTGTACTTTATAGTCCTATGTTTTTTATTTAATTTTGTTTTGTTGCATAAATACTCGTACTTAAATAATTAAATATATTTACATAACATAACATACCATCACGCCTGTATTCCCCGAAGGGTTAGGCAGAGGTGTACTAATGTACACCCACGTAATAGGGGGCGAGCCTATTGCCATTAACCGGGCACAAATCCAGACTCCGAGCTGCTACTGGGAATTTAAAAGAAAAACCCACACTTTGCTCGACCTGGGAATCGAACCCAGGACCTCTAGCGTAGCAGTCGCGCTTAGGACCACTAGACTAATGAGGCAGTCATAAATATATTTAATTTTATTTTACGACAACAGCCCTATTGTTGCACCCCTTCTTAGGCATTGAAGTGATGTGATTGATTTTCACTTGACCTCCGATTAATTGAATTAATCAAATAGGTCACGTCATTTACATATGACATTTGGCCAGGAACCGTCCTAGCAATAAGGTCAACACTTCATTAACCTCGTGAACATTTTTAGATCATCGTGGGCTGACGACCTATCATATATTTTAGTAATTTAATATACGTAGTCCCAGGAAAAAAATCTACATGAAATCATTGTAGAGACAGGCATGACTGTTGAGGTTTTTTACTTATCGAATAGTCAACTTTTTCTTATCAAGAATTTCAGGACAATCATTTTTAGAAAGAGTTATGTATCTTCTTTATTAACTCGCAAAGGTAGAGATCTTCTAGCCACTAAAATGAACACAGTTCCTTTTCTTATATTAATCTACTAGCTAACACATTTGGCTTCGCACGGCTGCAATGTATTAATAATATGCATTTATAAACCTTCCGGAAGAAAATATCTAAATATTAATGCAAACCGTATCAAAATCCGTTGTGTGGTTAAGAAGAAATTAGCGGAGGAACGGACAGACGAAAACAACGACTGCTTTATATGTTGTGATAATTATTCTTCGAACAACAGTAAACTTAATAATGAAACCAAGAAAAAAATGTAATAACCCGAACAAACATTGCATTCCATATATCTTACAACCCTATGTCAACGACGCATGCTCAATCAGCTCGACACGAGAGGAGGCGAACAATTACGAGCGTATGCGCCCGCGCAATTTACATCACCTAATCGACGAATAGCAGTCGTATATTTGTACTCCAATGAAGATGTAGTAGAAGATTATAATAATATCTGATAAAAAGGCAAAAAGTTAAGATATAAATAAACATGAAGAAACCGTAATGCTCCTTTTTTCGTTGGGGTTGGAAATGCTTTATGCACTACCCACTGCCCCGGGGAGAGCGATGGGGTGTGTCGGACTCGGCTCTGAAAAGAGCGATCTACCGACTAAAACCAACCTCGGCGTTTCGCGTCACCACTTCTCACCATTCCTCCGCAGACCCGGCAGTGGCGGACCGCCTATGCGGCCCCCTACGCGTATTTGGTAAGAGATTTCTCCCTCAGTCCCCTTCCTTCTCTTTTTCTTCGTCCCCTCCCTTTTCCTCAAATAGGCTTGGCAACACATCTGCAACTCCTTTGATTTTGCAGATGTCTATGGGTGGCGATGACTACTGACAATCAGGTAGATCGCCAGTTCGTTTGCCGAGTTATCCCATAAATAAAATTGGTTACAACTGCGTAATGGTTTAGTTAACGCGTCACAACTTACAACGGAGGTGAAACAGGAGCTAGGAAACTAAGAGAATAAACTTAGCTTACAATTGCCTCTGGCCAATCCCTTCGAATACATATCGAATCAAAAGCCAGAGAATATCCACATCAACTTCTCACCAGTCTAGCTTTTCAAACGCTTTATTATGTTACGGAAACATAAAAAATAATGGTCACTACAACCCAACACATAAATAATAATATTTAGAATTGAAAAACGTTAGGTACCTAAAGAACGCGAATAATGTGTTTGACCCAAATATAAAGTTCAAGAAACCAAACGTAATTTTATGGACAATAAAAATACAAGTTAATTAGTCAATAGTACCAACACAATTGATTGTTTGTGAATTATTTAACTTGACTATGTTGACCTAGTCATATTTTACATTTATTAACTGAACACTATTGATTTGAAGGAATGTCTTTAAGTCATAAATTAATAATTATGACTTCGATATTTATAATTTTTCTTCAAGCATCAACTAAAGGCTATCTATAGCTCGTAAATAAATAATTTGACGATTTTTACACATAAGTTTTAGGACTCAATCCTTACTGTCATGATCCTAGAATGTGTAAAGTATAGACGAAAAATTGGCGAAAAACTAAAAAAAAAAATTTGCACCTAAACAGAAGTCCTTAATTCTATATTAAACAAACAAAATACAAATATTCTCACATCGGTGCGGAAGTGACAAAGAAATTGGAAGCAGAGCTTAATTCGCGGAGGTACTGGCTGGATGCCAATATTGTGTTACAAAATGTTACAATAGAAATTAATTCGAGGCGTACATGACACCTGTAATAGACGACCATATTACTGCAATGCTTGGAAAGTCGTCTGGCAAGAATCTGATAACTTTTTAATATAGGCGAATATTCCTTATGACGCCCTTTATTTAAGCTTCAGAGATAAACAGGAATTGTATAATTTTACTGTTTCCCGTGGTTCCGATGTAATCTATCTCCGAGCCAATTATGGTCGAATTCTGTTTAGATGTTTAGGCGACAAATTGGCAGTAGATAAACAGTTACTTTCACATTTATAACATCAGTGTGGTTATTCGATATGTAAAAATGAATTAAGTACCTATTCACGAACTATGTCAATTTTTAGTAACTAAGTATTATGACTTTTTTGAGGAAAAAGAAGATTTCCAGGATTCCAGGAGACTTTAAGATCACAGAGTAATTACTTCAAAATGTACATCTAGGACATTCCATAGAAATTTTCCGACAACAATCCTTCCGACTTCAATCAACAAATGAAAATGAAGTGGTAGTATACTCCGTGTATACTACCACTTCATTTTCATTTTTATTTAATATTCAAAGGAAACCAAACAGCATATAACAATAAGCATAAACTTACAAGCAAATCTAGGTATCAGAACGCCAATAGGTTTTCGCAAATAAGAAATTGAATACTTATAAAGTTATTTTGTGAACATGTTGAGACGAAAAATTAAACCAAATAGAAGACTAGTGCCTTCCAAATTTTTATCATTCCGGACCGCCACCAAACCATATAAAAAATAGATGAAACACCAGAAAACTCGGTGTATATTTTGTGAAGTAAATATACTGTCAGCCACTAATTTCATGGACGCAGTAGAGTATTCGCTGTTAGAGCACTTGAAACAGAAGGGAAAGGGTTATTAGGCTGAGAGCCCTCAAAGTGAAGTGGAAGACTGAGTCAGAGCTGTTACGGAGTTAATACGGCACGCTTCAGCAAAACTTATCACAAAGAATAAGGAAAATACAATGCAATCAGAAGTTCATTAAAAAAAACATAGCATGGTAGAGAATGTAAATTTAAGGGTTTGCAGTATGTATTAGAACGGAGATTAGATTTGTTCCCGGGGTGGCCGAAATACAAAGACCTAAATCAAGCCATCGAACTATGGGTGCAACAAAACCCTTCGGTGAATACAGGTGTGATGGTATGTTATGATCCCAGTGAAAATCTACGGCAAGCTAGTGTTCATGATTTTAAGACAGTAAAAATATGACATATGGTTCTAACTGCTCTAAACGGCGGTAGCCTAATGGCTTGCGTCGGACTTGCGGTCATGTGGTTGCCAGTTCGAAACCCACCCACTGCACTACCGACGTTAACCCACTCGTAATACAAGCATCTTAGTACGAGAAGTTAACAAGAATACTAGTAATGTTACCCACAATGGTAGTAAGGTTTAAATAAAGACTTACCTTGAAATAAAACTACTTTTACGGATTTTATCGCGTTATATTGATATTTTTAAATTCCCGACGTTTCGGATCCTTTACAGCATCCATGGTCACGGGTGGACTGAGGTGTTGGTCGTCCTAATGTCATAATTATCAACAGCTACCCTACATTTTGTTGATTATTATTTATGCCGGTCACGCAGAATGAGCTCAGTTCTCACTTCTGAGCTATTTTTTAAAAATATCAATATAACGCGATAAAATCCGTAAAAAGTAGTTTATTTCAATGTCTAATATTCGCGTAAGTGTTAGAAACCAGTAAAGACTTACCTCTCTAGCAAAGGCATCAGGCATGGTGAACGTCGAGGTGATCCAACAGAACGTGTTCACCACATTGGTAGGTAGCCCACTCACGATGCACTGTATCGGCTGCCCCACATACTGCGTGGCAGTTATGATCATTGAACATGTCAGTAACAACACTGTCGTGAATACATTGTGTAGCCGAAACACGGCGTTGTCAGTCCTTATCGGCTGGTACTTGAAGTAAACACTTAGGCCACCTAGTAACTTAAACATGTTGCCTTATTCCGGCCTCGTGTTATCTGTACATCGATAGGGGTGTGAGTAAGATTCTACTCAAAATCAGTCTTGTTTGTAATTGATCGCGGCTTGTTTATTGTCTGTGTTGCTTTCAGTTCTTTTTCATCTGAAACAATGGAAAAATTGGTTAATAAATTGGAATAGGTATATTTATTAGTATCACCGCTATCTACAAAGATCTACAGAACATTTACCTGAACTTGTTTAAAATGTATGACCTATGTATGAATATATTATCCTCTTAAAGCCATTATTATAATTTATATTTCACTGTTTGCCAACCATAAACCAGCCTAATGTAAGTGTCGAAGGAAACTGACATTAAAACTGGAATATTCAGAAATATATACAATTTTATATTTGTGTATATATTAATTATTATATAAAAACAATTTAGCAATGTTTAATTAATATAATTATAGGTAATACAACATTATGGAGCGGGTGAGCAACCGCACAGTAGATAGTGTCAGTATTGGTGATGCATTTATTATTGGTATTTGAATCACCATATGACCTAATATACAGGAAAATATTATGTAATTTGAAACAAATTAACATAAAAACATACCATCACGCCTGTATTCCCCGAAGGGTTAGGCAGAGGTGTACTTAATATAAGTACACCCACAGTTCGCCGGTATGTTTGGGTCCCACGTAATAGGGGGCGAGCCTATTGCCATTCACCGGGCACAAATCCAGACTCCGAGCTGCTACTGAGAATTTCATAGAAAAACTCAATAACACTTTGCTCGACCTGGGGATCGAACCCAAGACCTCTAGAGTAGCAGTCGCGATTGGGACCACTAGACCAACGAGGCAGTCGAGGCAGAAACAAATTATTGTGACTCAAAAGCAGAGTTCAAATCAAAACCATATATGAACTTTTAAAATCAGGATTATCACGCGCTTGCACGGTGAAGGGAAACATCGTGAGGAAACCTCCATGCCTGAAAGATTTTCTCGACGGTGTGAGAGGTCTCTCAACCCGCATTAGGCCCGCCTACTTATACCCTTACCTTACCCTCCTCCCGATCAGTACGACAGTTAAAGGGTTTAGTCATAAAAAAATATGACTTCAATATTACCCAAACCCTAAATAATTACTAGGTACTTAACTAAACATAGACATCATCCAAATATACTTTTCCTTCAATGTGATGAAGGGATAATTGCATGATCCTGATTTGATATTCATATTCATGTTCACAAAAATATTTGTGCACCGTATTGTTATGGCTAAGCATGTTCTACCTAAAATTCAAATATTATAATATCTTGCGCTCTTGTACACACGTTCTACAAATACATACCTAAATATGATTTGATTTGAACACCAGAGAAGTTATAAGAGCGTTGCCGGTGTTAACCTAAATTATTTTTGTAATTTATTGGTTTTTTTTAACAAAGAACGCGTAAATTATAACTGATATTTTTTTTTATCCCACAGGTTGTACTCTTACCATAGAGAACCGCGGGTCGATCAGGAGGCTCTCAACACGCGACTGAAACACGAGTGTCGCCATATACAACGTTGGCACGCGATATCAGTTAATGACGACTGATTTAATACTAGTACACAATAATACCACAGGATACGGTAACACTGATGAAACGGCTCGCCACCTAGCGAGACGTCAAGACATGCCACGCCAAGGGAAAACTTGTTATCATAGGGTGGAATAGATAGGCTGTCCTTCTGAGTTTTCCAGATCAGCCAGCACGCCGATCTTGTCGAGACCGTGGTCACAGAAGTGTTGTGGATATGCTTTACTCTGATATTGTGACCGTTCTCCTAAATAGGTACGGCAACCTTATTGGGTCGTGGAAGTACGGGGAAGGGTGGGGGGAGTAGGCGTACCAGCGGGATTGGATCATTGGACAAACATCATTTGAAGCGGCGCGGCGGTAGCCTAATGGCTAGGGACTTGCGATCATGTGGTTGCCGGTTCGAACCCCACCCATTGCACTACCGACGTGAACCCACTCGTAACACAAGCATTTACCTAAGCACGAGGGGTTAACAAGAATACTAGTAATGTATGACCCACATTGCTAGTAAGCTTTTAAAAAAAAACCTTTCGCAAATCATCTTCCCGGAAGCCGTCCTACACTACGTTTGCTAGGTCGCAGTCTACACTCAAGAACACTACCATTTCAGCTTATTAATCCGATGCGCTGTCTATAAATCTTGTCCATTAGCTTAGTAACAGGATATTTGGCAATGCGCTGGTACAGTCCCAGAAGAACCCACCTACACAGAATCCTTACATTCCTGATGCAGGTATTATCATTACCCTACGCTACGGCGAATCGATCTTTATTTATACTATAATACGGTTTATAATCGCCAGTTTGCCACTTCATAATGAATAGTAGTTTCTGTTGGGATACACGTAGGTTAGGTATGTATAAATTATTATGGGGATGACGTACCTACGTTATCGTATGTTACATCATTACAAACGACAGAGGGCGTGGCTCAGCATCAGTACTCAAAACACTACATGTTTGTGCCATTTTATTATCTAAAGCCCGTTCTTAACACATAATGGGGCTAAACAGTTATCTCTAATTGAGTAGTAGTTGAGTTGAGTGGACCATATTGTATTGGCACTCAAATCTATCGATAATCGATAAGCCAACAATAGTTTGCTTATAAGACCAAATAACTGCATACCAATTAACATATTTTTTTATATTAAAACAAACAGTTCTAAGCAAATGTGAAATAATTTGAATTTAAATCAAGAGCTGCCTCATTAGTCTCCGCTAGAGTACTGGGTTCTATTCCCAGGTTCAGCAGGGTTAATGGGTTTTATGTGTGCCCGATTAGTGGCAGTAGGCTCGCTCGCCCCCATTTCATCGGACCTAGTCATACCGGAGAACTATGGGTCTACATTAGAACACCTCTGCCTAACCCTTCGGGGCAATACAGGCGTAATGGTATATTATGTAATATTAAAAAGATTAATCTAATATTTTACTGTCCATAAACAGAGCCGTAAACAGTCACGCATTACCTACTTGCGCATGCGCATAGCAAAGCGTTTAAAGCAGCAAAAACACACACAAACTACAAAGTAAGTTCAAAGACCTGTTATCGCAACTGCATAGCTTGTTATTAAGGTTTAGATTAATTTGCCGTGCACCTTGTGAAACCAATAAAAAATGTAAATTATTTTAGTGACGGAAAAATACGACCGCGGGCAGGATTCGAACCTGCGTCTTCTGGTTAAGTACACCAGACGCTATGAACGCTAAGCCACCGCGACCCCCACCCGCCATGTCAAAATTTGCCTTCACATTTTTTATTTACGTCTTTGAGGCGACGTCAGTGACATCTATTGAAAATGTGATTCTCAACCGACATGACATGCTTTACAGCAAGTACGATGTCGTACGATGCCACCTTACCTTTTAACCTACGAATAAATGTATTATTTATTCGTAGCTTTTAACTATCTTTTTGTATTTTTTAGGCATTTTCCATGCAAAGATTACTAAGTTATTTTAGTGAAGGAAAAATACGACCTGGTCATAGCGTCTGGTGTACTTAACCAGAAGACGCAGGTTCGAATCCTGCCCGCGGTCGTATTTTTCCTTCACTAAAATAACTTAGTAATCTTTGCATGGAAAATGCCTAAAAAATACAAAAAGATAAAATGTGTAAAATCAAAGCGTTCAAAAATAACCAGATTATAACAGCGCCTTGTTGGTACTTATAGAAAAAAAACCTCACACCTGCATTTACGGAACAAAGTTACCATTTAGGCCGAATGGGAAACATTTCTCTAATAGTTTCCTCGAAATCGTCTTTTTCAGGGTTTTTAAGCAAATTTTTTTTTTAAAAGCGTACACTATACAAATTACAAATACACGCCATATAGCATCTAAAAATCTTTCATCTGGGCAGATGGTTAAAAATAGAGACCCTTCACTTGATATTGCAACCCCAATCTTTGCTCTCCCCTTCAAGTCCGAACCGAACTCTCAAACGAAGCGTATTTATTTATAAAGCAACGGATTTAAAGAAAAAATAAAATATAAAGATGGTATTGTACCTTATTCTATGGCGAATACATACGTACATATTATAAAACTTGTCTTCCATGGGGGTAAGAAGAGACTATAGATTTCCACTTGCTACAATGGCACACCACTTTCCCTTCATCTACGTTCATTAACCTCTTGAACGATCTTCAGTTTTGCAATAACATAATTTGTTTATTAATACAGTATAATAAGTTTATGAGCCACGTGAGTGCATGCTCAATAGTGGGTGACAGATTGTGAACTAGGCATAATCAATCTCGCGGTACAATGAGTTGTTTTATAAACAAATTACCAGTTGCAATAACAATATTATTAACAATCTATGAGTAGTGGAGTACGCAGGTGTAAATACGAATAAATTGTATTGATGATTAAGTAACATGAAATACAATCACGGCTGTTGTGTTCCCCGAAGGATTAGGCAGCTGTGTAAATAATAATGTTAAATGTAATAATAGACTGCCTCATTAGTCTAGTGGTCCTGAGCGCGACTGCTACGCTAGAGGTCCTGGGTTCGATCCCCAGGTCGAGCAAAGTGTTATCAGGTTTTTCTATGAAATTCCCAGTAGCAGCTCGGAGTCTGGACTTGTGCCCGGTTAATGGCAATAGGCTCGCCCCCTATTACATGGGACCTAAACATACCGGCGAAATGTGGGTGTACTTCAGTACACCTCTGCCTAACCCTTCGGGGAATACAGGCGTGATGGTATGTTATATGTTATGTAAATGTACTAATCAGTACACTCACACACAGTTCGCTGGTATGCTTGGTTCCCATAAAATAAGAGGCGAGTCTATGCCATTAACTGAGCACAAATCCAGACTCTGAACTGATACTAAAAATTTCATTAAAAAAAACCCAACAACTGTGTCCTAGTACTTGGAATCTAACCCAGGATCTCTAGTATAGCAGCCGCGAATAAGAACACTAACCTAACGAGACAGTTAATGTAGGTACGACTAAATAGCTACTTTAAAACTCCTTTTTTATGGTTAAAAGACATGGCAATCAACGGCCTGCGAACCTCGGCTTATATAGGGTGACAACACCAGTAGCGTCGCTAGTGCGTCATTTTGACACCGCACTAGTTAAGTAAATTTAATAAACCCAGTTATTTCACTGGCTAGATCGCCCTTCAAACCGGGACACAATAATGTTAGCACCCCAGACGAACTCAACAGCGATATTTGGTGGATTTTATTATTATCCAGATCAATCACATTTTTGCCAATCCCGTGGGAATATTCAAAATTTCTTTTCGGCGTTATAGCTTTTGAGATTTCGTTATTAATCATCAACACTCACTGTTGAACGAAATGAGAACACTAACTATTAATTCACTGACGCACGTAGTTGCCTCATGAGGGCAAAACAATAGATTTTGCATTGTTGTCTACAATATGGCGCTTGACGGGTTTAAATATATTTTTACAACGCAGACATTCGTAATTTTGTAAAACGTGCCTTCTTCGTAAATGCACTTCACATCCATGCATAACTTCATCACAACGTGTCGCAGGAAAATTTGCTTACCTAAGATAAGTGCATGAGCAATGCATTGAATCTACATCAAATGATTCATATTTCCTTGTTTGAGTAACACATTTAATAGTAGTTGTAATATCGCTTGTAGGATAATCTTGCGAGATGCGTTAGCGCAATATGCGTATAAACAAGTATAGTCCAGGGCCCCTAGACAATGTTACATTTCCATATCGAAAACGAAGGTAGATTAATCTGAAATGTATGGAATTGGCATAATCTTTCGATATGTCACGTGATGAAATTATGTCAAATCCATACATTTCGGATATCTAACTTCGTCATCGATAATGAAGATGTGACATTGTCTAGGGGCCCAGATCCTCCTAAATCAGTATTTCAGTGAACTCCTACTCCTAGCTGACCTTCGTAATAGAATTACTAGTAAAACTGATAATTTTATATAAAAACATCAAGTATACAGATTACATATTATACAGATTTTGACTGCCGTACGTCTGTACGTACGTAAAGTCTGGACAAAGTCACATTTACATTATCGATAACGAAGTTAGATATGCGAAATGTATAGATTTGACATAACTTCATCACGTGACATATCGAAAGGTTTTGCCAATTCCATACATTTCAGATTTATCTAACTTCGTTATCTATATGGAAATGTAACATTATCTATGCCCCCTAGACTCCGAAAAATTACAATGATCTAAAAACTCATTGTTCGCTGTTATTTGTACCTCGTGAATCGATCAATCTATGTTTCCTTTTTCAAAACACTTTTTCCAACGGAACAATTTGAAACATTTGACAATCACTATGACGTAGGTACTGCATTACCGACAGCAGCGCACGCACCACGCAGGTCACCGTTGTGCAAATAACGCGTATTGCTCAACTGCCGATTGTTCCGGCGTGGTACACGCTGTGTTTTGGTTGTAAACTCTTTGTATGGCGTGTGAACACACTTCCACTGTTATTGGTGACGAGGAATTTTGTGCATCTGGAACGTGCTTCTTGGAACTTTTCTGGGCTACTTGAATAAACAATTCTTGGGCTGCCCGGCCGTACAGCGCCTTTAGCCGGATACTGTAGGTCGATATTTTCGGAGAACTAAGACAAATATTAAAGGGTAAGGCTATGAAGGTTTAATTGCAAAGACTGCATCGTTAAGCACCTTCGAAGAGCCATTTCTAAACGTGCTATTTTGCAATGCTATTCATAATATTCTCTCATCTCCCGTCTCCCTGTTGAATGATGCGAGAGTACCCTTTGCTCAAACCTCCTCTTTAAATAAACGCCTCGCCTGACCTGGACCCAAATTTGGACCCAAAAATCAGATTTTTACGATGGCAAATTAGTATTTACTTACTTATTTTTAAATTAACAAGTTTTCAACGTAAGTACCATTAACTGTGCCATATTTATGTGATTCATATCCAAATGACTAATAATCAGAACAGGAAAAGTTCAAATACAGCATTAGTTATCGACGCATGTTCAACACTTTTAATACCAAATATGGTAAAGAATCGACAATCAACAGGAAGTAAAGCAACGATAAATAAATGAAGTAAACCACTTTTAAAATTAGCAACTATAGAAGTGTCAGACGAAACTAAATAATGTCATTTGATGCTATTTAGCGCCAAAAATCTGTCACTGACGCTAAAATGTCACCTAATGGAAGCGTGACGGGATAGTTAACGTTGCTTTCTAATGCAAGAAAAATAAATAAACATCAAAATGGTGTTTTTAAAGTAACTGAACCGTAGAAGGGAGAAAAACTTAATTTAGTTTAGGAATTTGAATTAAAACGCAGAAAGAGATTAAAACTGATAATATTTCAGGTAAATAGATTAAGAAATTAATGCGTGTCAATACAGTTGCTTATGAGAACAGCCTGTTTAAATAGAACAATATTTGTATCTTTAAGCAAAGAAAAAGTTTTAAAATTATTAAAATGGCACCTTGACCAAATACATAAATTAATGAAGACATACAATTAACATTTATTTATAGGTACAACTGTCGAACTGTCGGATTATTATCATTAACATACCATCACGCCTGTATTCCCCGAAGGGTTAGGCAGAGGTGCACTTAATGTACACCCAAAGTTCGCCGGTATGTTTGGGTCCCATGTAATAGGGGGCGAGCCTATTGCCATTCACCGGGCAAAAATCCAGACTCCGAGCTGCTACTGTGAATTTCATAGAAAAACTCAATAACACTGCTCGACCTGGGGATCGAACCCAAGACCTCTAGCGTAGCAGTCGCGATTGGGACCACTAGACCAACGAGGCAGTCGTCAGTCATTATTATCATTACCTTATCATTTCCTGTATTTAGTATTTAAAATTCACAGTCCATAATTTTATCTTAATGGCAGCCAAATTGGCCATTTCGCATGCTACTGTCGAATTTTATATTTTCATCATTTCCATTTTGGATGCATATGCATAATAAAGTCTATCAAAGGCTTAAGTGAAATCAACAATGAATGAAATAAATAAATAAATCAATACAAACTAAACCTTTGACATATTCACGAGTTTCTGCGAAGGTTAACCTCTATTACATTTAACGAAAATGTTTAAATAAAGCCATCACGCCAATTACAATGAACGTCGCCAAACAACCGCACAATTACACCTAAATATTTGAAAATGTCGTCAACGACCGCAAAACCGTCGAGAAGATTAAAACTTGAGAAGCGTGAAAATTTTTGAAACAGTAAATAATTCGCTAGGCATTCGGAACACTACAAAGGTTACCTATATAGGTACCTTAGCCTTATACCTTATAAAAGCAAAATTACCTCAAAACTAATAATTGTATCAAGGTTTATAGGACAAAGACTCCCAAAATCCTTCATCGATTCATAATAATTATAAAATGATATCAGATGCACTAACACCTAAGTATATGAGCTTTAATTTATATAAGTTTATGACTGTGTTAAATAGACAGCAATATTAGCTAGGCTAACAAGTAACAAGCATGCCTCAAGAGACTATAGCTGCAAGAGATAATGCGATAACAAAAATATGTCGTGGAATGAGTGCCTCATTAGTCTAGTGGTCCTAAGCGCGACTGCTACGCTAGAGGTTCCTTGGTTCTATCCCCAGGTCGAGCAAAGTGTAATTGGGTTTTTCTATGAAATTCCCAGTATCAGCTCGGAGTCTGGATTTGTGCCCGGTTAATGGCAATAGGCTCGCCCTCTATTATATGGGACCTAAACATACCGGCGAAATGTGGGTGTACATTAGTACACATCTGCCTAACCCTTCGGGGAATACAGGCGTGATGGTATGTATGTCGTGAAATGAATGCTAGTCCACCTCGTGAATATTAAAGGTCTAATAGAAAAACTACAACCTCTAATTTCAAATAACATTAAGTTACTACAATAAATCTATACAACGACAGTAATAAGAGAGAGAGACAGATTTAATTCATATGAGAAAAAGGTATCAGGTTTTAATTAAAACATTCACCCCGATACGAAACGTGACGCTGACTCTGAGCGTGGGATCAGCAGTATTATAATCACAGACATTCTAATTAAAAGGATATACGGCGAAGAGATATGGGATACGTGATGACAGTATTCTATATTTCCAAGCAGTAATTGATTTTCCATGGATAATAGTGACAGACATATTTAAAGACCAAAGAGAAGAGATTTAAAAAAAAAACACTGCCATATAAACAGTAAACCAATTCCGAAGTCAATCAATGTACGATTTTCAGGTATGCAGATTAGATTCAATCGAAGTCATGATTCAGCACTCAGTGTGTCACGAAAATTAAAGAAATTACTCTCGCTCAGAAATTGCGGTGTTGTTGGTATTTTTGGATAGCATGAATTGGATAAGCTAAAACTACAACTGCTAGTTTGTGGACCTTGGACTGTAAACTACTCAATCAAGAAAAACTATATATAAACCCTCTGGAGTAGATCCAAGGACATCCCTTGCTTCAGAAAACACATTTCTGAATCTGAAAACAAATGCATCGTTATGAATAAAAGATCTTTAGTATTATTACCGTTTAATGAATGGCATTGGTTAGAATAATGACCTGGCGAGCTGGTAGCTTTACGAGACGCAGTTAACTTATGCCCATGGAGGGAGGAAGCTATTTCGGTATCAGCTAATAAAGGGTACTGTTGTTTTTCTCAGAACAATGGCGATGTGGATTGGAAACTAATAATGGACTATATGACTAAGAGGATGATCAGTTTTTAGGGAATAGCAATAGAAAAATCACAAGATTTCAGGAGCTCGTGACTAGAACCGGTATACCGGGTACAGGTTTACAGGGATAATACGGTCAGTCTCTGGATGGGTGATCAATTTTGACAAATCGAAACCCGTCTGTGCCTCAGACTGCAGGTAAAGCCATGGTCTCGGTTCTCATAGGAACACTTATAACAATAGGTTCCGGTAGTCTGTAGACCAAAATGTTTTAAAACCAGCCTATCCTTAAAATATCAGTATTGTCCACAAGTTTGGTGGAGGAGGTCTGATTGCAGTCACTTACTGATTTTCAGCCTTATCTGTTTACACTAGAAGCGGACCCTGACACATTTGAGAAAAGGCTAGGGGTATGATGTTGGATGGCGATTGATAACTCGCGAACATTTACGATTGCTAAGTTCTCACCGAATTCTAAAATATTTTAAATATATGTAAATCGATCGCCTAAAACGAATAATAATGTTAATATCCACTAGAATTGCCTTAGCATAGACCTGAATAATAATAATCATATACTGGTTTCTGATACTTACCTAAATAGACATTGAAATGATACTAGATGATAAAACGTAAAATCCGTTAAAAGCAGTTCCAAGAAATATTTAGTACAGCTGACACTTGGGACCTAGATAATGTTAATCGTCTTGATTGGGATCCTATAAATCTATTTGTACAGGTGTTGAAATAAGTTCATGGAAGACAATTACTTTAAATTGGTACATAACGAAGTGAGAGACTTCGTTGATTGAGTTGCTTGTAAAACATTACAGACCTACATTCTGCCGTCGTAACGAAAAAGGGCACAACTAACATTATTTATTTTTATTTAGTTATATACATATTTGGAATCAGAATTAAAAGTTCAATCTGCCTATATTTTTTGTAAAAAAATTGAAAAATGTTAGTTCTGCCCTTTTTCGTTACGACGCGGCGACGGCAGCATTACTGAACTGATTAAAGTTCTAATTGAAATTGTTTCGAAACGAAATGTTTTGTCTGAGCTCCACTTTTCTCATTGAAAAGCCCTTCTAGTTATTACTTACATAACGGTAACAAAACAGACGAATGTTACTTGTACCTACATTCACTTTGTCAGCATTAATTACTTCATCAAAACTATATATAACATAATATAATGTGATATTATTAGAATGTTTAGATTCAAAGGTACAAGGAAACTTGTCGTAATACAGGAAATAATTATCTAAAATTCTAGATAGCAAATGAAATTTAATTTCCTTATACTAGTACAAAAACCTCGTACAAATTTATTGATAACAATTTGTGGCTCGTTAAAATTAAGTAATAGTGCGAAAGTCAATGAAATTGTATTAGGTAACTAGCCGTTGCCTGCTGTTTTAGTTGTTTTACTCACGTCCCAAAAGGATTTACTCACTGTAACTAGGCTTCATGGCGGCCGGCGTGTCAACATGAAACATGCACCAGATTTTGAGATAGACCTCTAGCAAGACAACTGCGAAAACGTCATCCAATTTCGTGCAGTAGTTTTTACGTGATACGTGTACAAACAGAGCGACAAAATTCTAATAATTGTAGTTTTGACTCTAAGAAAGACCCCCGATGTTAGTTTTTCTACAGTATATATAACGTACAGACATCGGCCTGTTACAATCTTATATGTAACATCGATAATACCTATTCGAGTCATAAGAGTGAGCGAGATGAGAGATGTCAGTGTTACCCTGCAATTGGGTTGCGGAAGTAACAACCAACTATGTACAAACCAACTAAATAGGATGATAATTGGAGCCATACTTCGAAGATGACAGATCCAAGTAGGTACTGGCTTGACGAAAATAGATAAAGCTCACACTATGTGCTGTTGTTTACATGCTTGCTGTGAAAGATTATTAAATTCGAATTATTTATTGAAGAGGCAGAGGTCGTCTTTCACATAACCCTTCCCAAAATAAGAAACTCATCACTGAATGATGTTTGTTCATATCCTAAATACATGTTTGTTTGCCTTTATAATGGTATATTTATTAACATTTGCAGGCCACCTAAAAACACATTAGTAACTTGCAAAATTCCACACATGAATCACGAAATGTGAGGCTAACTGAAAAATGAGGTAACAAAACCGCAATTATTTACCGACATTTTACAACAAAGGAATTTTCAAACATAATATATTTTCCATAATAACAAGTTTTGTTGTATATTTGGCACACAGACGGGGAAAACTGCTTTATATTGAGAAGTTTTATTTATTTATATTAATATTACATAAAGGACATACAAAGGTTTACCTACTTTTATAATGAGAAGAAAAACACGTGACTTCTCTGAACGAGAAATTCTCTGATCTGTGATAGTCTGATAGTAATACTAAAATTGAGTGAATGGGTGAACCTAAAAAGAACGAGCCTGAACAATGAATCAGTAATCAAAGCAGTTGCAGCTTGGTTAAGAGCTTAATTTTATTAATATCGCGAATATTCAGAGGCCACGGGTCAACAACCAATTGTAACTCAATTCATATAAGCACCTACATCGTTAGCCATATTATTTATGGTAAAAGAGAACTGCCTAGAGACTGTCTAGAGATCCTGGGTTTCTAGTTTGGGATTCTCGGGTCTGGCAGTGGTATTGGGATTTTCTATAAAATTCTTCAGTAGCAGCTCGTAGTTTGGAAATGTGCCTGGACTCGCCTCCTATTACATGGGACTCAAACATAGGCTAACTGAGGGTGTACATTTAGTACTCAGCCTAACCCTTTGGGGATGCGTAGAGGCATGATGACACATCATTTTCATCATCTAAGTAATGTCCCATTTAGGTAATGTCCCGCACAGTACTTTTTGACTACGAAAAAAAAAGGAAATTTTTGTATATTTAAGAGCTTGGAACGCACTTATATGAATTGCGTGTTGTAAAATTGACAGTATTTGTGCTTGCCATAAAAGAATAGGATTCAAGTCACAAAACAAAAAAAAATATGGTACAATATCACAGGCAGCTTCATTGGAACACCTTAGGCATCATAAAAAAGATAACAAAATCCAAATTTAATAATAAATTCTCATAATTTCACTAATGAGTATAATTAATGTCAATTAGGTTTCGCGTCACTTAAGTGTGTTAGGAGTTTAGAACAATTCTGTTCTGAAAGTTTTCACATACCAAAAGTGAATGCAAAAAGCACAGCTAGTCGTATGCTTGAGATTACAAAGTAAACTAGCATTAAAACATAGTGTTGGATATCTAATGGAAATGTGAAATAATATTAAATATGGCCCACACTAGAGGCCTACGTCCAGCAGTGGACTAGTATAAGCTGATGATAATGATGATGAATGGAAATATTAAAAAAAAAAAAAAGTAATATTGGGGACACGGACAACTGAAGTGAAGTCAGTAATGCAAATGACAACAACCAAAGAATCTAACAACAGCATCAAGTTTGATTACTCAATAAAGAACACGCAAAGATGAATATGCAAGCGAAAGTGATAGGCTTTCTGCACAACCAAAGTATAATAAAACCTTAAACCTTTCATGATTGCTGGCTGATGCTATTGTTAGTCTGTGGCCTGGTTGTCGAAGCCGGCCCAAATTGGCCAATTGTCCGTGTCACTTCCAATTGACATGATCGGCCAATGAATGCAGCTATGCTTGTACACAATGCAACATGTACTTGTGATCCCTTGATATCAGATGAAACGGACGTAACAGGTATTTCAAATGTTTTGCAGAAATTTTTTGAATGGATGATGCTTACAAAATCAGTGTGGAGACTAAAGATTACGGAAAAATTATCCCTGGATCGACAAAGTGTGTGACAGAGACTAATAACGAATTAGGTAAGGTGCAATTTAAAACGCGTTACATGAACTACAAGTAATTGTAGTTATTGCATCAAACGGCCATCTGTCAGTGTCACCTTTTAAGAGGAGTTTACCTCGCGAGCGCGACAATGTTGCATTGTTTTCGCTGTCTCTATCGCTCACAATGCGAATGCGTGTCCGAGAGGTGAAGCTACAATACAATTGCAACATTTCCGGGCGTTTTTCTTGTTCCGGAATTTAGTGGTTTGAACTTTTATTAAAGTTATTCCGTAGATATTTTTTTGTTTCTTTAACAAAAAAAAAATATTTATTAAATAATCTGGGTACCGCATGAGTCAAAATGGTTCCGTATTTGATACAATTATAAGATTGTAACTACAAAATTTCAAAGACTCCTTGGTTAAAATTCAAGATAGAACCAAATAACTTTTGAGCGGAGACTATCCTCTTAACTTTAATATTTAAGTTGTTAAATAAGTTAAAATATATTTTAACTTCTTCTATCTGTAAATTTCAAGTTCTTTATAATTACAAACGATACATCTGTAGAAACTCAACATCAACCACAAGTTTTGAGAAACCTCGTTAAATTTTACGCCGTCATTCACAATTTCTCCTATTCGATTGTCAATGTTCATAAACCCCAAATGGTCGTAAACTGCTTGATGTCTTTGAATAAGGAAGCAAAAGTCTAGATTTGAATGACATCAGATTGTATTAGCTTTGAAACTAGTCTGACACTAATAGGTTTTCTAGAAATCTAGCGTTTATTGCCTTGCTTCTTGCTTCATATATTAACACTGCGAAATAGCTCATAAAATGAATAATTTGACAAATAGAAACTTGTTGGATGTCAAACAACATGTTTTAATTACTAAGAAAAATGACTGATAGTTATAGAATGTTAATGAGTAACGTAAAATAGTGTTATATAAACTATAATGTACCTAAATACAAATAAAACTACTTGTTTATCAAAATAACAAACAAACAGTGTTTACAAATATTCCATTAGTAAACTACCGTGATAATACTGACAAGTGAATCATATTTCTTAAACTAGATACTTAACATAATTATGTACTATACTATCGTTTATTATGACATATATATATATATTTTACAAACTGTTCCTAAAGATTTTTTAAATTCAGAATTTGTGACAAGGTATCAAAGTTTGCAATAAATAATGTATAGAATTACTGTATTAAATTAGCGTAACTTATCAAAGAAACAAATAATTTACTATTAATATTAATATTGACACACGGTAACTTTTTTTACCACAAAACGTTATGTATAAAAATAAGTATTTGTTCAGTCTTAAATCATTGTACAGAAAGGCAACAATATATGTGATGGAATTTAAAAACTATATTCTATTACGTCATAAACGATAGTAATTTATTTATAGAAGATAAGTTAGCCTTAATGACTTTTAATTAGTAGGTAAACAACAACCGGACTGCTTAATATAATTAGTTTTCTAGTAAAAATTAATGAAAGAGACATCATTAACATTATGTATCTTAACTTATATGGATAAGTTTTAAGTCACAATCATTTATTGCATAAGAAATTACATTTATGTTGAAAATTACTTTCTTATATACCTACGTGCACAGAAATCATATTTTAGAGCTGATTTGTCAGACTACATTTATTGTCTGTCAATGTATTACCTTCTGATGCCCAAGAATAGTAATATTATACCTGTTGGGCACAAAACTGCCCGTAACCTGCGTTTCCACTAACGACAAAACATGTTGCAAACATGTAACTCTGAAAGGGTGAGTGGGATACTTAGCTGTTTGCAACATGTTTTGTCGTCAGTGGAAATGCAGGGACTGATCAAGCCATTTCACACTGGCCACGTGAGGGATTGCAGAATCGACATACCTTCAAAGCAGGTCTCATTATTACCTACTGCAGTAGATCTTAGTTCAATCGTTGAGGTCATGGAACCATGGACTTTGGTTCGAATAATATAAGAGCAAAACAGTAAATAAAAATAGATGGTTGATTGAAATAAATTCCAGTCCCATTTTGTTCGATTGGCAATCAATGCTTCTTTGGTGTCATCAAGTAGGCGTCATTGATAGATATTTAATATTGATAATTTTCTTGTTTGATCGACGACTTCCAATACGAAACTACTCTTAACAATAGGTAGCTATTAGGGACGGAGGAAGGTCAAAACATAGATAAGAAAATTCTATTACAATGAAAGTGTCTGTCGTATTACGTAATATTAGACCGCTGAAGAGTCGGTGCTTTCGAGGACTTCTACTTACCGTCGCTCAAAAGCATAATATCTGCAACAGCTCCATACAACTCCATTCCTATCGGCTTTTCCGTTGAGCTGTCATTGTGAGTGTCTACATTATTAAAATTCTCGTTAACCCTAAGATAAATTCTTGAGTTACTAGTGGGCTCACGTCGGTAGTGCAATGGGTGGCTTCCAAAGCGGGAACCACATGACCGCCGTTTGAAATTGAAACTGATGGTAAGCATAGCAAATTGACGGGTCGCCATTGCTAAGATTCAAAGATTTATTGCATATTATGTGTACAAATATAGGTGTTACATAAATGTTGTTAGGTTCTTATTACTAAGCGGCCTTTAACAAGCATTGCAATATGGAGGGCTTAAATTACTAAGAGATCCCTAGAGTTTACCAACAGTTAACTTCCATCCATCCACAGCCTGAATTCACCTACTGCTGGGTATAGGCCTCCCTGAGTTTGTGCCATCCACAACATTACAGCCAACTTACAACCAGGCAAACATGAAACCAAAAGAGTTTCTCTAAAACTCACGCACACTGCCGGACAAAATCAGGACAATCCCAAGTTACGAATAGTTTATATCGCTGCAGTGTTACAATGAACTCGAAGCGTTGTATTGTAGAAACGTACAGTCTGACTTGTTAACGGTAATAGTGACCTCAGATCGTCCCACGTACAGCGCAAAGGCAAGCTGAAGATAAAGCGCGTACTTCTTCTTCTAATTCAATACTTAATTAGGTGAACAGACTTTAATAGACTCTTAGGGAGATAAAATGTGTGCATCGTTACCACAAAGAGCAATTAGCCGACCCAATACAGTGTCACAACGTTGTGTGACATTGGAACAGTGCTGCCAGGTGATGCCTGAAAATTGATATTTATGCAAAGTTTTATTTTATTAATCTTATTGTGTGATACTTTATAACTGTCTCTGTGTGTCCTCGGTGGAGGGAATAAATATGTTTTCTTTCTTCTTTCTTTCAATATGATATTATTTAACAATTTATCATAGATTTGATGGCAAAAGAAATAAATATAAAGGAATAGAATCAGTGATCATTCAAGTATATGGCACATTTTTACTTAGCGTATCGTTTAAGCTGGGAACTGGGAAGAAGCGTCAAAAAAAAACTCACCATTCGTTGTCCACATTGTTTCTTAATTCATAACGGTTTTAAAATGGGAGCAAATAATATTATGAATATAAATATTTGATCTCCCTCCTTTATAGTTTAAATGTATGCCCTGTACGGTAATCAACCAGTCAACAAAGTCGTATTTCTTTTAGAGACAACCACCTACCACTAATAGTAGCAGCATACAAGAACACATGATGTGATGACAGCGTGACCCAAAATGATAATTGAAACGAGCAAATGCCACATGGCCATGATTCTGAATAAGTCCATAAGGTCATAGATAGTAGACGACCTCTCTGATAAGTGCATTTTTCATAAAATCACGTTATTGTATAAATAATATGGATTTGTGTGCATAACGTTGATTTTAATGTTATAGATGGTTGAACGTTGGTGTTTATAAATTATAATTTTAAATCAGGAACTCGTCAACGAATAAGCTAACTTTTTATTACCTTTGCTTGGAATAATTATGTCAGAAATTATAATAAAAACGAAAATGGCTTCCTTTACTTAAGAGCCACGGGCAAAAACATTAAACGCCTACTTGTGTTTTTTTGGGAGGTGTTTTTAATCGTGGGCTAATTGTTAATTGTTAACAACGGATGAGTTGAAGGACGTATAGCATACAATTCACCACCCGTGGGATAAGTCCCAGCCGTAACTTGTATGAGTTATGTTGAGCAAACGTGTGTAAACAAATTAACCTGTGTGAATGGGTAAGCCAATGATTATACTATGAAGACTTCGGATGCCATCATCCCTACATAACTACAGAAGAAGAAACAATGGAGAGAAATTTAATATTTATAATGCACCTGCAGCTATTCAAACAAGCATACTTATAAAAAGCCTCCCTCAAAGGCCGTCATCATTTCATCAATCAGTATTTTTGATGTACGGTTTATTATATCAACCAATCAGCGCCGCGAGGTGTACCGTCCCATGCCATTTCACAATTTGACGGTTTCACTTCGATAGATTATAATCTACCGAAAAATAATGCGTTAAATTGGTATCAGTACGTTAGGGTTCACAATCTATCGACCGTTTACAATACAAACTCAATTTACAATTTTACGGTGATATAGGATATATTACCATCAACAGAAGTTTCCTAAACATACTTTTGGCAACTTTAAATATTTTAATTTCAAGGCCGCTTATTCTGCCCTAGAATTTTCATTAACGCGTTGACATCACAGCCATCATACAGATGCAATCTGTCATGGAAAACAGCTTGTATCGCACGCGGCATAACAGGTCTGTTTCGCGGTCAAGGCGAGCCTGCGCAGACGCAAGGTGCAACATCGTATCGCGTTGCACCCATTTAGCATAGGTAATATGAACCCTGCCTTAACAAAGAATGAGTACTTTTACTCTCCAGTGGCAGACACATGCTGTCCTCGGTAAGAATTCCTAATGACTCAATATGCATTGATTGGTTCAACGATAGCTAGACGGTTTTTCGCAATCAGCAACAGTGGGGCAATTTTAAAACCACGGGGCCAAGTTAAAACTTTATCAATTATACTGTGCAGTTACTATCAACTTATGATTTTAATATCCCATGTACTTCTTTATTAAATTTAATAATTATGCATTCACATTATTGTTGAATTCCATACGTATGATCAATATAGTAAGAATAAAATAAATTCAAATATGCGCATGATAAAGACTTTTTCAAGATCAATTTTATTGCGTCAACGATTTGCACTGATTTATAATAGTACCCTTCATAGATTAATACCCCTTAAACAATGGAACTCTTTCATATTGAGGGTGATGAAATCAGTGATTAATTACAGGTAATCAACGCAGAATACAGAAACAGAGGTTAAGTCAGAACCCGTCATAATATAATGCATTGAGCTGAGCTACGGATTGCAAATAAATAATTCTATGAGATAAATCTTATACAGCTAAAATAGCACCCGTAAAATAAGCTCCCATGTAATAGGGGGCGAGCCTATTGCCATGAACCTGGCACAAATCCAGACTCCAAGCTGCTACTGAGAATTTCATAGAAAAACTTTGCTCGACCTGGGGATCGAACTCAGAACCTCTAAAGTAGCAGTCGCGCTAAGGACGACTAAAATAATGAGGAAGTCGCCTCTCTTTTTATGAACAACCATTTTTTTTCTGTATCCTTGCCTTGTATGACTATCGGATATCTTTGGGAACTATGAGCGTTACACTGGAGGTAATCTCTTTGAAAAAAATCTACGTGAGAAAGACAATACCTCGTAAATATTGCTATGTCACTATTATGGTCCCGCTTAGAGAAATTCCGACTAGGGTAACGTACAGCATATTGCATTAGATACGGGGGACTTCCAGTCTGTCATCTAAAGCACCATATATTGTCCCTTTCCTTTGGACTACTCCCTCAACTTGTAATCTACGCGCTACTAACGTATTATTTTCACCGATTCTAGAATTCAAATCACGTCGAAAATGTCTTCTTTTGTCCTTGGCAAAAACTTGTCTTATTATATTTTATATTCATGCTGTGGTTTGTAAACGATGGGGCAGGAAATTGTGATTTGGACAAGTTACAAGGAATTACTCAGTCTCGGAAACTATACAGCCTACAAACATGAAATGGCAGTCATGTTTCATTTAGGGTGAAGGTATCTCCTACAAAAGAATTTCTGACAACGCGGGCAGCACCGTGGCCGGGATCAACTACCTATAATTTAACTTGGGGAGCTACAGAACCCTAAAAACGACGAGTAATCTAATCTGATATTACAAATAAATCGGTTGTGTAGGGGACACTATGGATTATCCTTCCAGATTAGATGCCTTACAGAAAGAACAAATTCCTGTTTTTGTAAGGTTTCTTAATAAATTGTTAGCAGGAGCAATAATAGCTGAGATCAAAGGCACGTGGATATAGTAGTATATATGGTAGTGGATGGCAATTTATTCTAGAAGGAACACCTGGCTTTATTAACAGTACGAAATTACAGCGGAAATCAAGACCGTCAGATCAGAAACCCTTTCTTACTAATGTTTAATACAAATTGATCTAAGGTATTCGGTCTTCGTTCACTGGTCGGCACAGCCTAGACAAGTTCTGTTATAAATCACCCCGCCCCGCCCCTGGCGATCTACCATTAAAGGTGATTAAAGTGCGCGAGAGCAGGATGGACCAAATTATACGGTTTGGCCTCGTTTGGGCCACAAAAATGTGGTGCGGTCATTATCCCGGATGAAGCGTGGCCGGTGAGCACGTGCGCTGGGCCACATGTTGGTATGAGCACAGGACAGGCCTCAACTATATGACATTTCTTTCAAGAAAATATAGTTGTAATCTTGGGACCGTGATTTGTTTTACAAGAATGATAAGGTAAAACAGCGGCGATGTACAAACTATATCTAAATAGATACCTAATTGTAACCGCATCTCTATTGTTTTTCAAATAGGGTTACTGTATTTGAAACCAACTACTACGATGTCGGCTAAGATTTTTATAATACTCAAAACTAGCTTTCACTGTGAGCTCTGTTCTTCTATCTCAGACTAAAACTGGTATAAGTAGAAAGTTTTTAGAGTTCTATGCTTTAGCAGAATTTTAACTTAGCTGGCACAGATATTGAAAGTCAAATACGCGGATTTAGCAACATTCGAAGGTAAGCCGGGCTGACCGCGGTCGGACTATGGATGGGGAACCATCTGTTACATAGAGAAGGAGGAGTTGGCTGGTGCCCTGTAGGTACAAAGCGGTGGCATTCAGTTATCTGAATTTGAAAATGATAAAAGGTCATTAAATAGAGGCACAAGTCAAAATATCATGAACTAGCAAGTTGGTTCCTTTGTATTCATAAATATAAATATAATAATGTAGTAAATGTAGAACAAGAATATCTAAATGCTAGTACATATACTAAATAAATAAATAAAAATAAATGTGTTCAACTTATAATAACTTTAGTTACCTATTTCTTTTCAGCACAAGCAATAATAATAAATCTAAAAAAAGAATTTCTCTTTTTGCTCTGGAACCCTGATTATTTTGAAACTAGAAAAAAGTATAATGGGTTTGAGTGTTTAATCTACTCAGAAGTTGATAAATATTATTGTCTGCTCTGCCTATTAACCATATAATAAATAAACTTATACATAAATAAACCTTTTATTCTTACTCCAATTGAATAATAAGCTAGTAATTGTCTTTTGCTTTAATTAATATATATTTTTATAAACTATTCCTTTGTGATTGTTTTGTAGACACAGACCACATGATAGGTTCCTGGAACTTTGTTTCTCTTTTCAATATTACATAGTATTTCTATTAGTCTCAATGCAAATAAGGTCTGCTGTTCTGTATTACAGGTGTGCGGCAGGCATGTGTACCAATCAAAATTCTCAAGGAAAATAGTTATTTAATCCCTGTATTTAAAGTGGGATATTGCTTGCAATTTGAGCTAATCATCTAATTTACTATACAAATCAATATCTTCTTAGACCTAGTTATGTTATAAGCTACACAAAGGTATTGGCTGTTAGTTGTTAGCTACGGCAAAGAATAAATTATTGAAGATAGGTAGGCAAATGTTCTTTGTTAGAGGTCTTGTAATTCCTTAACCCATCAAATAATAAACTATATAGACACAATACAAAAAACCTAGTGTTCTTGATAGGACTTTAATGTGATTTAGTGAACTTACATGCAACAACATTGGCATCCAACTTTGTATTAACAGATTGTGTTTGAAAGATAAAATGGAGTTCACAGCTACAATGTGTGCACCCTGCAAAGTAAGAATAAAAGGAAATAGACTTTTATGTGCATGGATCAATTAATAAAACTTTTACCCAGCATTTCTTCTTTAACATTATTTCTAGCCTGCTCAAAGCGGAACAAATGACATTATTAAGATAGGTAGATGCAAATGATTAACTGGAAACTTAATTATCATTAAACATATGCTTATAAATGGTAGATGCAGTACCTAGTCTTCCCTTTTTTTTCTGGTATTTGACTTGAAGTACAATAAGGCCTCTTTTTAAGCAGCAATAGGTTTCCCACCAAGCAAGTTTCGCATTCTCACATATGTAAATTGACGATTGTGGCATACATAATTTATATTTTTTAATTTATTCTAAAAAATAGCACCACAACAGCTTCCGTTGTTCTTATACAAAAACGGGCTTCTTTTCAACCTCTTTGGTCGAATATTGCGTATTTAGATATGGCTATTTTCATCTAGGAAACAATACTGACACAAACTCAGCTGTGTTTCCGTAGCTACTTACAAAAAATCGTGGTGCGTAAAAAATGTTACGCGACCGACTTACTAAAATTACATTGCATTTTACTCACCAAATTTTATTATTCCTGGCCTCCACGATCTTTTCAAAGTCAGTCCCTTGTTTTACAACAATATTTTTCGCGGAAAATTAGATCGCCTTTGGAATAATCGTTTACAAATACAATTTCATCGAAAAATTTATACAAAACTCACATTAGACACACTGATTAGAACAATACAAAGTCCACGTTGTTCTCGAGATAATTGTCTCGTTAAATACCAATATTTTCTTTTATAAATTCACGAAAGTAAACGCAAAACACTTGCACGACAAAACGGAACCATGCAACGTCAAAGAAAAGTACTCCGTTTCACGGCTAACCCGGCTCTCACAAATTATTTTGTTTTACATCATACGCATTGAAAGAAAATTGTTATCTGTTGCAGATAACAGAGATAGCGGTATATATTTAGGTGTGCCAGAAAAGGATAACAGTACACGGGAGTGCGCGCCTCATAGCGCGCGCTGACGCCATTTTAATTCTTGCCAGTGTATAAAAAGTACGTTCCATTTTACTCATTTCTTTTATCAAAACTTATAAAATTGTATTTAAATTTAAAAGCGCCTGTAAAATGTGTATCTGATTTTCTCTTAAAATGTTTATTAACCCTATCGCAATAACTGGAAATCTTTTATTGCTGAGCCCTGCAGAACAAACAAATACACTGAGTTAGAGCTGCCCCACATAAGTTCAGATCAAATGTTTAAAATTATATTCTGTTTTTATTTTGTTTGTTATCATTGTCAGCTTTATAAGATATGAATACCTATGCGTGTTCAAAAGTAATATTGTGAAGCGCAGTACCTAACATGGGATTTCATTTCTTTTAGTCGAATCCTTAACTATTTGATTTATATTATGTGGAAATGTTGGCCTGTGCGTCCGTGCGCACTATGACCGAGACCTTCAGTGCCGCAGCAACTTTTCTTGCACACATTATTAAAATTATAGTTTCGTTGTAAAAATATGATTAATAGAGAGTAGGTAGCCCGATACATACATCACTACATAGTATAAAACAAAGTCGCTTTCTCTGTCCCTATGTCCCTTTGTATGCTTAAATCTTAGAAACTACGCAACGGATTTTGATGCGATTTTTTTTAATAGATAGAGTGATTCAAGAGGAAGGTTTATATGTATAATACATACATATTTTAGTATAGAAAAGCCAATAAACCACGCGGGCGAAGCCGTGGGCGGAAAGCTAGTCAAGTATATTCCTTTCGGAGCGCGCGTCACGATCACGCGTCAAATTCAAGTTTAAAATAGTTGCACACTTGCACCAAATTTTTTTTCACGGGAATTTGACCTTGTGTGGGCTCCACTCAGTGGGTAGTTTTCCAACAGCTTGTCCAACCTGCGGCAGACATGACCAACCCAATTCCGCTTGGAGATTGTTTCGTTTTGGGCGCCAGATTCTTTGGCAGACGGAGATGGTGGCGCATAACGGGACGAGTTAGACCTTTATTGGAAGGATTGGCCGCAAAAAGCTCTGAACCGAATATAGTGGAAGGAGGGTGGAGAGGCGTTTGCTTTGTTTTCCCTACGTAACTAAGTGGGACGATAATGGCTGAATAAAAACAAAAATTATCGTCTGCATCTGCACTATATTTTACAATTAGCATTAAATACTAAGTAGTTATTGCACTCGCTTTTTCACCCATCTATCAATTATTTTTATTTTGATTTTGTTATCTATTTTAAATTTAATCTAATGTGTATCTGATTTTAATATTGATTTTGATTTTAATATTAATTTCAATTATAATTGTTATAAAATAATTTAAATTAATTCTTCAATACAATCTAATGTTTTGTGCCAATGCTGTGTACTTCTATAAGTGACGAATTCACCACAATCTTGTTATTTATATTAATGTTTTTTTTTTCTTTAAGTTGTAATAGTGGATAAGTCGTTGGAGTACCTATAAATAAATAAATAAATAAATAAAAATCTACCTATGAAAATATTTTCAAATAGCTGAACGTACTCTTATTTCGTGTATTCTAAACACGGTGCATGTCAACAATAGGCGATACTGCGGCACCTTTGTCTTTGCCTGTATCGTGATAATAACATGAACTTCGAAGTATACCATAACATCCGCATAAACTAATAATAAGTAAGTAGGTATATAATGTATACTCGTATCTACCTACTGCTAACCAATCCTATCACAATTGTTAAAAACAAGATCGTTAAATTAGATTATAACCAGTTTATCATCAGTAGTTAGCAATAGGCTCATTCTCTATTACATAGGAACTTCACCTAAGCATACCGGGGAAGTGTGTTTTTTACATATAATGTACTAAGTACACCTCTGTCTCACCGTTCGGGCAAAAAACGCGTTATGGTATGCTGGGCACAGGTCTTCTCTCAGGGTGAGGGGGAATAGGCTATAAGTCACTACACTACTAATAACTATGTAGTTGCAGTGGCGTAGCACGAGTCACTAGCACTCGGTGCCAATCCCGAATTTGCCGCCCCTTAATTTTTTAAATGAATAACAAAAAATGTAGGGCATGATAAAACTAAACTGAAAAGTAAACAAATGTTCTCACATAAAAAAAAGTAATACTCATTGTTGATACTGTATTTTATCCCACAACGAAACAATCATAAGATACTTGTTTTTTAAATATTTTTTGACCACCTGTGAAATGCCGCCCCCGCCAAAGTGCCGCCCGGTGCGGACCGCACCCCCCGCCCCCCCACGCTACGCCACTGTGTAGTTGGATGATAAAAATCTATCCTATGGGTTACCAACCTTTCGGCTGGGTTTTCAGTTTTTAGTGGTGGAACTAGATACATAAATTGTAAATCAGAAGGAAGATCCCCATTAAAATGTTTCTTTATTTATCTGTGTAAAATGGAATAACTTTTTTTCGTACCCAAAAGACGGACCATTGCAAATATTTTAGGAAGTTCGTGAAAAGCATTTGGACAATTAAAAAGGTTTACTACTTAAACTATTAAGTAGGTATGTACATACTGTTACCTAAATAATAATATTGTGAATGTGACGTCATGAACCAGGTTTTGCCTGGGGATATATTACATAGATAAGGTGACAAGGATAAATGACTGTATGCTAAAAAATAAAATACTGGCAAAACCCGACGACGCATCACAAATAATATTATTTGTAGATTTGGAGATCCAACAGTAGGTAGGTACCTACTGTGGTCTCTCCTAGATACAAAAACAACTGCCATATAAGTCTAGTAACCTACAGTTCTAAGCGCGACTGCTACGCTAGAGTACCCAGGTTCGATTCCCAGGTCGAGCAAAGTGATAAACGGTTTTCCTGTGAAGTTCTCAGTAGAAGCTCGGAGTCTGGATTTTGAGCCTAACTGGCGAACTGTGACAGGTGTACATTAAGTACATCTCTGCCTAATTCTTCGGGGAATACAGGCATACATTAAACTATTATATTGCTCCACGAATTTATTCTTCACGCGGTTATAAGTCCATAACCTTAGTGGCAAGAAACTACATGGACAATTGGACACTCTTACAAACAAAAGATTTTACATTATTCACTGTTACATTATGGCGATAACAGGGTGTGAGGATATTGGAGGTTTATGTCATAATTAGCCTAAAGTCGGGATTAAAATTAAGAAAATGCCAATCTAAATTAACTTACGAGTGGTGTAACCCCTTATTTATGTGATTAAAAACTGAACTATTCATATTCATGTCATTTATTTACATTCCACAATGTTATATAAGATGGAACATATAAATGCTTAGGAGCAAGGAACCATAGTGGACCCTATAGGGCACAGAAAATGACTAACTTCCATGTCTCGTATAGGTATATATTCAGAAGTCTTCTAAAGCGTCTCAAAATGTTCACATACCTATATTCGCATAAATGTAAATATTCTCAAATGTGTTGTTAAACAAGAATAGCTCTTGTCAACCACATTTTATGGCTAATGTTATGACTGTATGGTAATTGTATGGCCATAAACCGCCTACAAATAAATGTAAACGACACTGATTTACTGAGAAATTTGCCTATTACACACAGGCAGATTATGAAGTGATCGCAGGAGTCTCCGTTTATCTAATTTAGACATAAAACATACCACCACGCCTGTATTCCTTGATGGTTTAGGCAAAGGTATACTAATGTACACCCACGTTTCGCCGGTATGTTGAGGTCACATTTAATAGGGGACGAGCCTATTGCCATTAACCGGGCACAAATCCAGACTCCGAGCTGCTACTGAGAATTTCATAGAAAAACTCAATAACACTTGCTCGAACAGGGAATCGAACCCAGGACCTGTAGCGTAGCAGTTGCGCTTGGGACCACTACGCTTATATCTTCGAACACTTTTATGTAAAAGGAGATGAAAGAATCGAAGTGGTCGCAAAATTGCAGCACTTATTGTAGAAGTCATTTATTTTGAAACGAGATAATTTTAAAAGGTCGAATCTATATTCAAAACACCGTTTGTCAAGTAGGTATTTCCTACTATATACTATTCCTATTTCCTACTAGCCCATCAAGGTACCTAAGGAAATTTAAAATATTACCATATGAACAAACAAGCGTAGGTGTTGTTACCAGACTCCTCGACTTTACTTTTTGGCACGTGCTAATGAACTAAACCACTAAACCTCTTCATTGTAATATTGACTTGCCTGATAAGTTTTAGCGATGATGTGTGTTTGTTTAAACAATTAGACGTCATCAGAAATAATTCATCAAGGTTAGACGTGTATTAAATGCCAAGGGTATATAGTAAAAAAAAGACAAAAATCTACGTACAATACATTACTGAATTATTTTGTTTAAGATAATTCGTGGTAAGGTATTTTTTTTATACAACTAAGGTGCTAAACAAGCATACGGCCTGCCTGATGGTAAGAGGCAGGCATTACCGTAATCTTGAAACACCAAGTGGCTATCGCTCGCGTGTTGCTGACCCTGTAAAGAAAACGGGAGGGGAAGGAGAAAAGGAGAAGGAATGGGGGCTGGGTCCTGTCAGTCGAAGAGAAGTCAGAGAAGGAACTGAGGGCCACACTAACCGAATTTGACTTGACGTCGATATTCTATGGGAGGATCGTACTTCCGTCGTGCCGACCCATTCATGCCAGCATGTAGACATACCAGCAAGACTACTACTTTAACCAACTGTACTGTGGCACTTATACTATTAATAATTATAAAATTAATACTTTTCATCAATGTCAACCCTCAGAATGTAAACTTGACAAATTTACAAAAACTTCATAGAGAGCACTCTCTGAACATGGCAGCCGTTTAGTTTGTTTACCCTTAAATACTCAGAGGCCCACGGCGCAGTAGTGTTACCAGCCTTTAATTGCATGTTGATGGAAGAAGCAGTAAGAAATCAACTTGGCCGATACCTGTAAACATCGACACCTTATTTTTATAGTAGGTACGGAAAATCATCATAGATCGTCCACTGCCTGGGGGGGCGGCAGGGTATGTCGGACTTAAAATCGCCCGTGACAAATAGGCCCTACAGAAAATGCCGAGTGCGTAGCGGAATACTGGGCCAAAGACACGACTAAATTTATTTTCTTTTAGGTAGGTACTCTTCCCTTCCTTCCAATCCAACACCTAGTTTTCATTTTTTTTAATCCAAAAAGTCTTACTCCAGGTGTCGTGATAAATAAAAGAAAACATTTAAAAATAAACATGCACTTTATTGAACATAAACTTTAAAAATCGTAACAATAACACAGAGGGACTAGACAACTTATAATTCAATAAAATACCTTAAGTCTTAAAATATAATTAATTATTATTTACATAACTTTACATATTTCGGGGAATCCCCTAGCTGAAAATAATAAACATGAATTTAATTGTTTACTGAAGAATAAATTGCTATAGGTACTCGAACATGCACTGGCTTATCAACCGGTCCTGTTTATCCTTTTAAATTAAACTGGCAATTTAATCCTATTTTTAGTTCGAGCATAAGTTAATTAAAAGGTACGGTACCCATCAAGGGCGATGTGCTGGCCCATCAAGTTACCACAAAATGTCAAATTTTCTCAGTTGATCTTGAACTTTATCTTCAACTTATTTATGGTTTAAAATCATTTGGAGAAATTTGACAGCTTTGTATACCGCTATACCTGCGGGCGACTGTACGTACAACTAAAACTTATTTTGAGCAATGAATAAATATCTTGTACAATAAAAAAATTCAAATAGTAAATAATCTACATAAGACCCACTAGGTATTTGAAAAATATTTTATTCGATTTGACTGATGTTTTTCAGATTTTTTTGAAACTTTTGCAGAGGATATCATAAAAAGGAAAGAGTATGGAAGGCAATATGTACGTAGTTGAAAACTAAAGACGGCTGCCTAAAATTACTACCCTGTTTATCTATAGGTATTATAGTAACCCCCAAGACTAGACAAAGGAAATTTTATCCTTGTTTAAAAGTTGACTTAAATGAGATGAAGTAGAGAATCTCTGAAAAGTTATTTTTTGTTTAATTAAATAGTCTCGTCGACTTTACAGTAGACTGTTGCAACGGATTGGTTTTTTTTTATATTGTTTAAATTATTATATTAAAGTAAACTAACAAAGGTCATTAGAATATAAGCAAGACCGACGTCAGCAACATCATAGATCTGTCACCAATCGCTTTTCAATTAAGTAAATATACTTACTTAGTTCAGAGTTACAAATTAGAGACATTGAAGTGTGGAAATTCCTCATAGATTTTTCTATAAGAAAATATGTTGTTCCAACACGCAACCAAATCTTGCTTTAAACGCTAAAATACATAATATCTTCGAAAATATTTAGTAATCGTTGTGGTAGGGCCACGCTGTTCGCAGCATGAATGGGCCGGCTCGACCGGGGAAGTACCACACTCTCGCAGAAGACCGACGTCCGAGTAGTAGCGTTTCGTTACTGCGCTTCGTTCGGTGAGCGAGAGGGCCGGAGGCCCAATTCCTCCCCCAATCCCCTTCTTTCTCCTCTTCTCCTTCCCCTCCCTTTCCTAAATAGGCTCGGCAAGGCATCTGTAACTCCTTTGGTTTTGCAGATGTCCATGGGCGGCGATGACTACTTACCATCAGGTAGCTCGCCTGCTCGTTTGCCGAGTTATCCCATAAAAAAAAGAAATTAATTAACTATCGGCTTCCAAAAAATAATACTATATCTTTATCAAATTCCAAAGACCACAATACTAGCTTTCATTCGTATAAAACTTAATCTATTCATTCATTCAGTTTAGTTCTAGGTGTCCTATGATGACTTCTTGTTATCGTTAAGTGGTAGAGTTTCATCGTCATAATTAACATGTCCTATAAGGACTGGATCTGCGCCTTTCTTCTCATCAGACTCGGTCTCGCCAATGCCGGGCATATCTCGTTTCGCTAACTCTTCGGCAAGGCGACTGAATAGTTCCCTAGAAAGAAATAATTCGAGTTAATCAGGTACTAATAATTCAGGTCGTCCTCATTTCGGAGTTTAACAGGATCAGCTCGGCTAACATGACAGTTTCTAGAGATTAGTTCCAAATTAAATCAAGAATTCATAAAATTTCAGAGGAATTGCCATTATTCAGAACCTTCTTATCTTATTGTTTCACTGCTTACTAACACTCAGCAGTGGAACTCATTTGGCTAATATGATTACTGCCAGTTTCCAAACTTCACATACCTTTAAATAATTGACTTATTAAGCAAAGAAAATAAAATAGATATCAAGCCAATTTTGCTATATCTTCAGAACCGATTTTTAAACACTTACTGAATTTTATGGGACCAACTGAGATATTCTATCAAATAAAAAATAGAAAACGGTTCCCGTACAGTCAAGATATCGCAATAACTTTAAAGAAAATGCAATGAAATTGAGAACATCTTCCTTTAAAAACCGTTTAAAAAATAAATAAAAAAAAACTGACATGAAAGCACTTTTTTTCAGCCATTATAGTCCCACTGCAGGGGAAAGGCTCTACTCTCCTTCCACTCCTCTCGGTTCAGAGGTTCCGCCATCTCCTTCTGGGCCTGCCGCGATGTCGTCTGACGAAAACACTACCTCAATATATACTTACTGGAACACGAATCCTTGCATATTCTTGGCAAGGTAGTAGAGGAACAGCCAGTCCCCGAACTGGCAGCCGTTGACCACGTCGATGACGTTCAAGGGGTCGAACTTGGCTGAGGTCACGCGGCTGAACATCATCATGTTAAACTTGGCAGACCGCCGGTACAGGAAGAACGATATGAAGCGCCAGATCACAGCTAAAGAGATAGATAATTAGAAAATAGGAGGGAATTCCAGGGAATTTATCTATTTATAAGACACACAATAAACCAATTTACAAGTTAAACATAATTCCACAACATACTAATATTACAAAATTTATCAAAGTTATTGAACATTTTATTTATTTATATTTAAAATTTAATTAAAATAATTGTATGAAATAGTGTCGAAATTAGCTGAAGACTTTCGTAATTATATGGAAATAGGCATGTGCATACTCATGCCCCACCCGAAAAAACATTGAACAGACTAGTCCAGACTACATTTCCAGTCTCTATTGCCATGGATCTCGTATTTATGGTGAGTGTAGAGCGCCGGAGGATTAATTCAACCCTGTCTCCTTCCCTCCCTTTTCCTTAAATAGGCTCGGCAGCGCATTTGCAACTCCTTTGGTATTGCAGATGTCCATGGGCGGCTATTACTACTTCCATCAGTTGGATCGCCTGCTCGTTTGCCGAGCTATCTCTAAAAAAATACAAATTACCTAAATGTCCACCCGCTGTACTTACCGAGGAGTGAGGTGATGAAGAGGAACAGCAGCCAGAACCAGAGGACAGTGTATATCTTCTCGTGAATGATGTTGAGCGCCATCACGCATAACGCGTCGTGCTGCTGGATGGACCCGCTAGGACCGTACTTGTGGAAGATGCACTTTGTCACCTGGTCACGAAGACAGCAATTAACAATGGACTAGTTATATAAAATATCAATAGACTAATATATTTTTATGGTATCTTAAAAAAGTTGAACAAAAATAGAGCAAAAACAAAGCATTTTTATAAGCAAAAAACAAAAACAATATTAAAATCTGATCGAAAATAAGGCAGTTAAGCACGTCAATTTCATACTACGCAGAGCGCTTAAAATTTACACGCTTATGCATAATATGCATGTAGGTATGCAATGCATGTATTTACATGCTTACATATTATATCTTCCATATACCCATCGCTAACTCCCAAAAACGTTAAGAGCTTATAACTTGAGTATTTTTTAAATTCGATTTCATTAAAGTATTTTTTCAGTATACAAAGACCTCTGGTGTAGCTCTTGCTTTTAGGGCCATTAGACTAATGAAGCGTGCATTAGACTAATATAAGACGTGTGACGAAATCTACAAATAATACTAACCTTCGGGAAGACGGTCTCCAAGGGGTCCGCGATTTGGTCCCACTCGCTGTAATGGAGCACGCTCGAGCCCAGTCCGATGAACTGTCCCCTGAGGAACTTGTTGATGATGTACACCTGCAGCATCACGTGGAGCAGGTTGGTGATCTCCATGGCAACCAGCCACACAGACCAGGTGCGGGTTATGCGCAACCTAAACAAGATAATTACTTATGAGAGGAAAAGACACAGTCTAAAGAAAAGCCTGAGATAAAAACCAAAGATGGCCAATGTGTATGGCCTAATTTTAAATAAACTACCTTATTTATCTAAAGTTCGTTAGTGCGACTTTCATGGTCGTAACTGCGATTTCTTTACATACATACCATCACTCTCTTATTCCCCATAGGATAAGGGCAGAGGTGTTCTTATGTACACCCACGCTTCGCCGCTATGTTTAGGTCCCATGTATTAGGGGGCGAACCTATAATCGTTTTTCCGGGTACATATCCAAACACCGACCTGTTACTGAGAATTTCATAGAAAAACCCAATGACACTGCTCGACCTGGGAATCAAAACCAAGATCTACTTATACCTATATATCCACCTATACCTTCTAAACTATGTGGTATACTTGCACGCATCTTCACAAAACGCACTTTATTATTAGTTTTCAGATTCTTAAAGATTTTAATGTCTCCATATCAATCGTCACCTCAGTCTTATATCTCTTCTAATGGTGTCCAGTCGCTTGTCCAGCGTCTCCCTGGAGGGTACATCCATGCCAGCTACTTTCATGTCCTCTTTGGCCAATGCCAGACTGGCAAATTGCAAGCCATCCACTAACGCTTTTATTCGGCCACCTACGAAAAAAAAACAAACAAAATTACCTCTATTTTCATGGACGAATCGAATCATGAAAATCATGTTTTGTTAGCTGTTTATATAATCTACCAGCTAATTTTGACTGACGTTGTCCTGTTTTACCAATTTTCTGTGCAATTTTCTTAGTTTTTGTTTTTTTGTAAACTTTCTGCAAAGTATTAGAAAGCTTTAAAAAAATATGATTTAAATCGGTAAAACCGTTCCCAAGTTATGGCGTGACAAAGGGAAGTAGGGTTTTTTTTTTTAATTTAAGCTTGGTGTGCTCTTAAACTCAATCTAGCCGCCGAGGCAAAGATGAGGTCGACGGTGGAGCGAGCACACGCAGAAGATACCTGTTCACCAACTGTTCCACTGCAACATCATTCAGAATGGAAAAACCTTTTTTACAGATGTTTAGCAATCCGCATTAAAAAATAATTGTCTTTCTTAGTAGAGGTATTCCTGAGACAAGGATTTTGGTGTTTTACAATTGTCACGGTCACGTTTTAATTATATTTACGGCTAATCTTACAAAATGACTTTGCATTTACGCCAACGCCTCGAATTTCGACTAATTCTTTTAAAACTGTTGTCAACTACAGATTCTTTCAAAGCCACAACCAATTTTATATCTCTACATATGACCAGATTTCCAATATTAAATGAAATTTCCTAATCCCTAATCTCATAAAGAATTTTCGACATAGGATTTTTTTACATTGAGATAGATAGATAGATAGATTATTCTTTATTGAAAAAAAAAAAGAAAATAAAAACAAAAACAAAGTTACATAATTAAGTACAATTGGCGGTCTTATCGCTAATGCAATTTCTTACAGACAACCATTGGATGGACAAGAGTCATTTAAAAAAATATTGGGTTGTTGCAGCTACATAATTATGTTTACTCTTAGTATCTAAATCTTAAGCTAAGTAAAGGGATGTCCTTATCGACACACTAGCTAAGTGCCTATCATAATAATATTGTGCTCCTTTTTCCTATAAACTTATTGTAAATTCTTAGAACAAAAGTAAGTGTCGCACTATCTTCAGATATCGCCTAGTATTCACAGCAGGACTCATTACAGTAATGTTGTTGTGCGTGACACACATTTCTAAGAAATATGTTCTAACCTGGATTGTTAAGATAAGATAAACTGTAAAATCATAAGAATACACAAAATGCAACTTCTAATAAAAATATAATAATCTGAAGTTATCGTTAAGATAATATTTGCTCTGCGTATGTGTCACAGTTAGATGACAGGTTCTCAGGTTTTTTTAAGGGTAATAGTCTCATTTATTGTTTTATGGTTTTTCGCAAATTGTAAGCCTACACATTCTAAGTTCATGGCAGTAGGAATTGCGACATCAACTTTAACTTATTCTTGACAGTACTTATAACTTTTGCTTAAAAATCGTTATTTTAGCAGATAGTACCTGGGTCCCTAGACAATGTCACATCTTCATTATCGATGACAAAGTTAGATTTCCGAAATGTATGGATTCGACATAATTTCATCACGTGATATATCGAAAGATTATGCCAATCCCATACATTTCAGATTAATCTAACTTCGTTTTCGATATGGAAATGTAACATTGCCTAGGCCCCCTGGCCCTGGCCCTGGCCCCCCCTACGCAGTGAAGAATAAAAATTTCTGCAAAAAAATTACAATTTACACTACTTTCTTATGATATCATTTTTTAGGCAAAAATTTTAGCATACAGTATTTTATAAGTTTTAGTTGATTTAACGCAATTTCCATTTACGGTCCCACTGCTGGGCACAAGTCTCCTCTCACAGTGCGAGGTCAAAGTCCACCAAGCTAGCAAAAGTGGAGGACAGACTGAAATGGCGCAAACTAGAGGAGGATGGCTGATAATGATGGTGATGATGCTAGTTGTCCATCCCATAATACAAGATGGGAAACTGACCTTCCTTCTTCTTCCAGATGTAATGCGGTAAGTAGAAGCAGATGGACTGGATGAACAGCACGAAGGGGACCCACTGGTAGTAGGTGTGATGTAGCGTCTCGTCAGACTCCGAGAGGGGACCCACCCCAGGGTGGGGCAAGAACCCGCCTTGAAGGAGGCTCTCGTTGTAGTGCCGAACCTGTTGATAGAGGAATAAAGACAAATTTTCTCCAGTATTTTTTTAACTGCCTCATTCGTATAATGGTCCCCAAGCGCAACTGCTGTGCTAGGTATTGCCCGAACTGTTTTGTACATCCACAAATTACTCAGTATGTTAAGGTCCTTCATTAGTTTTGTGGTTTCAAACGCAACTGCTACGCTAAAGAGCCTGGGTTCGATTCTCAGGTCGAGCAAAGTGTTATTGAGTTTTTCTATGAAATTCTCAGTAGCAGCTCACAGATTGGATTTAAGCCCGGTCAATGGCGAAGAGTGCGTGTACATTAGTACACCTCTGCCTAACCCATCGAGAGATACAGGCGTAATGGTGGAGTAGGTGTATTGCCAATCCAAACTCCGAGCTGCTACTGAGTACTTCATAGAAAAACCCTTAAAGTACTTTTGTCCAGGACTTCTCAGTCGCGCTTAGGACCACTAGACTAATGAGATTGATAAAGAAAATTCCCACCAATGAAACCCTCCCACGCTTACGCTAAAGTAACTTAATAAACCTTCAATTACTTACAATGGTAAACGTAGCCATAAAGAAGCAATACGTCTGGATGACGTGGTCAGGCACTCCTTGATCTGAGATGCACTTGATATGTTCTCCAAAGTATTCCCTCGCGCAGACCAGGATCACGAAGGCGAGCAGCATGGTGACGGTAAGTTGGTAGTGCAGCTTGAACGCGAAGTTCTCTATGATGGGCTTGCGGAAGCTGAACCGCATGCGCGGCGTCAGCGTTGAAAGAGTTGCTGCTAACATCTTGAATTATTTTCCTACAGGAGCATTTGAAGGGTTGGTTGCCTAAAAATATAGAATATAGTTTATCCACAAATAATTTCATGCTTGTACATTTCCTCTTACTACGATCCTGGACCACCGTTCACTGATCAACGTTATGCTAAAAGTTAAACATTATATTAGTATGGATACGCCTCCAGGATCCCAGGATTCGGGTTTTTGAAAAAAGTAATCCACATATCAGGACAGTTCTATCATCAATTCTTTTGAATACGTTGTATTGTATCTCATTAAATCCTGAAAAATTTCACTTACAATTTATTCATTTATAATAAAAACGCTATCAACTTGTGAACTTTACACTTATTTTATTATAGCATCTATCTAATTATTTTCTTCGAATTTTCTAAGAGCCCAGATACAGAAACAAACACAGTTTCCTCAAACCTTTTAACAATTACAAACTCCTTCCACATATCAATAGACAAAGGATAACACTCACTTTCACTTATCACTGCAGCGGAGTGCAGCGTCAGATTAACACCACTGCCACAACACACTTTTCAATTAAAACTCACAGACACCTCACGTAATGCCAGTCAGGTACTGACGGGTGTTGTTCTGTAACGCCCGTGTGTCACTGCAAGATATCTTCTCTGATAGCGATAAGATTGCGATAAAGAGTGATCAAAAGTTTTACGATATCGCTGAAAATTATCGGAAAATTGCTCGAAATATAATTGTCTATTTAAAATGTATAACCGACTGTTGGCTAAATGGTGTCCGAACTTAACATGGTGAAACGTAAATAATATGAAACCTCTGCCTGTACCGATTATTTCAGAATCTTTTATGGCTCATCTGCCGTAGCAGAAACCACCCATAGTGCGCCTATATGTTTAGGTCCCATGTATATAAAAATAGGAGGCGAGTCTATTGCCATTAACCGAGCACAAATACTAACCTCGAGCTACTACTGAAAATGTCTATGAAATGAAATAAAATGATATTTATTTCTGTAAATAAATCTTTTAAAGACACTTTTACAAGTCGATTCTTTACATTTTTTTGACTAGATGGTGCCGATGTTTCCTACCTAACGACCTCTGAGAAGAAACGTTGAAACAAACTCAGAGAATCATGATCTCTTTTAAAGTCCAGACGATAGTAATATTATTAGATATGCGAGGATAATAATGTAGGGCAAAATCTGAACAGGGCTTTTGAAGAAAGAGCCATAGCAGCTTTGAGTTGACCTGTCCTAACTAACAGCACGCATACATCAGTCATCGTGTAGCTCAACCATTTTATAGGGAGCTCAACGACCCGTCGCACAACGATACCAGATCAGCAAGACATTTGTGTAGCTCATGTGAAATACTCAAATCTTAATTACGCTTTTGCTCGACTTGTGAATCAAAGCCAAGATGTGTTAGCATAGCAGTCGCGCTTTGTACCACTAGAGTAATGAGGCAGTAGACTTCGTTCAGGTTGCATCATGGAATACCTAGTTTAAGTGATATTTAACGTTACAATGTAACATCAAGGTTTGTTAGTATTGCCATCACATGTTAATTCTATTAGCTGTAACTAAATAAAGCTAGTGTCAACATTTATTTACTACACTTAAAATGGCTGTACCTGGTGCGTAGGCGCATGATATTCAGTAGGCGATGTAGTTTTTAGCAAGTTCGCTAACTTAGTTTCCTTAGAACTGATGTAAGAAACAAGATTGTCTAATATTGGTTAATGCTTATATACCTATGGATTAACTATATATAAAGTATAGAGTAAATATTATGTGTATAGTTCTTTGCTACGACACTCGTAGCACGTAGCAATATCGCAGATATTCGTAGATAATGAACGAACAAGTACTAACAAATACTAACAAATATTAACGAACAAGTTTTAAATAATATTGACATAGCACTCAGTAGCCCTACAACGCAATTTGATTGATTGACTCTTTCTTCGCAACTCAAAATGAATAAAGGTTTTGAAATAAAGTTTCGGTAAACGTAGTCGTCAGCATGGCTGCTTAGCGACAAGTTTGAGGATCGATTTTCTGTCTGGCATAATGTTATTCGAGTTTTCTATGAAATTCCCAGTAGCAAGACGGAGTTTAGAATTAATGATAATAGGCTTTCTTCTCAGTTCAATATATTATACATTATCTTTGTTACAAAAAATGCTTAATTTAGGTTTTTAGGAGCAATAGAGTAATACAAGCGTGGTGGTAAGTATGTTATACCCATATATTTTTACACAATAGAGTATAAAATTTGACTGCCACATTGGTCTAGTGGTCCTAAACGCAATTGCTACGGTAGCGGTCGTGGGTTCGATCCCAAGGTCGAGCAAAGTGTATTTGAGTTTTCTGTGAAATTCTCAGTAGCAGGTCGGAGTCTGGATTTGTGCCCGGTTAATGGCAATAGGCTCGCCTCCTGTTAAATGGGAATGTCGAACTGCTTACCCCATTCCTATAGGGTTAACGAGGGTTTAGCAGCAATAGAGTAATACAGGCGTGATGGCAGGCATATGTTATAAATATTTCATACACAATATCATTATCGTACATTAGACTAGGCGTTCTTAATCCAATTAATCCATTAATTATATCCACTACTTCAACTAAATCTATGATAACCATAGCTTAGGATTTGATTTAGCCGATTAATTTTATCACATTACCTATATTGTAACTAAAGAGTTAGATGTTCTTGTTTTTTTTTTTTCAAAAAATAGGAAAGACCGTAAATATCAGAAGGATATCATTATTCTTGTACATACATACATACACTAACGCATTTATCCCACAGGGGTAGGCAGAAACTATAGACCATCACTTGCAGTGGCGGCGTAAGGCGTGGGCGACGTGGGCCACCTCCTACGGCCTCGCGACCCAGGGGGCCTCGCGCCCCGAAAATTTATAAGAGAGAGGGCAAAGCCCCGCAAAATTAATCTTGCCCACATCAAATTTAGGTCTTACACTGCCACTGAACACTTGCTACGACCCTTGCATATCTCTTTCGCTTCTTCCACATTCTTACATCTTTCATCATCATGGTAGCCTGAAGATGGAAGGCGCCGTCGAGGTCGGCCCAGAAAGAGGTGGCGGGATGATTTGGATGCGTACCGCGAGGGCTAGTTCGAGGTGGCGCAAGAAAGGAGTACTTGGAAGGAATTGGGGGAGGCCTTTGCCCAGCAGTGGGACTGTAACGACTAAGAAAAAAAAACGTACCTATATATAGCTCTGAGCTACATATCAATGATTTATTTAGTCTAGTAAGCGCGACTGTTACTAAGTAGTTGTCAAATCAAATCAAATCAAATGTTTTTATTTCAAATAAGCTTTCACAAGCGTTTATGAAACGTTATTGACTCTAGTTGCACGGTTCCAAAAAATTGATCCCATGGAGAAGAATCCGGCAAGAAACTCCATGGACACTCTTTTAAAATATATTGTTTTAACATAATTTGCTTTAACATAGGCTTGTAGACTTTTTGGGCTACCACTTATTTCTTATATCTGTGGCTACCACTAACGACTGACATAGGTGTTCATATGACAACCGGGACCGACGGCTTCACGTTCTCTTCGAGGCATGGAAGGGTCTCGCTGCGTTAAGAAGCGCCACCCATCCAGATACTTACCGCGGCTTGCGTAGCCTTACTTTGCAAATCTATTGATCAGCGCAGTCATAACTAAGCTAGCCTTTCAATATATTTATTTTATTGCATATACAATAAAAGCAGTATATACTTATATTCGCAGCAAATAATTAAGCGATTGTACAACAATCATTACTGTTGCACTTATTTGGGTTATCAGCGGGTTATCGCGAAATACTTGTTACCGAGGCAAAAGGTATTCACAGTTATGAACGACTACTTACTTACCTATACTGTGAGTAAGATTTATTTTAAACGAGCTTCTCGCTAACGCATTTCTTTTGCGAAAATTTTTCCAACTGTCCGACTCTTCAGGTCGATTTTCAAAACAAATATACAAAACTTGTACAAATCTTGCCCTAATAAATAATTACGAACAGGTGGACAGATGCTTAAACTTTGTGGCAAATTTAAAAAAAAAATGTTATCTATAACAAAAATCATATTATTATTCGATATTCAAGAGCATAGTGCCTAACTAATATTGAAGTTTTTTGTTAAAAGCGATAAATAAAGATATTTATTGGAATAAGGTTAATCATTTTCTTCTTTTGAATTTAATTAAATGTTAAAATTTAAGCAAAAAGTTTACTTAACAAATTATTTCTTTGCTATTATAATAAAAATAAATACTGGGCAACAACCACGAAAAAAACTAAATGCAGCTATATAAGAATTTAAAACAAATATAAACTTTATTTTTATTATTTTATGGCATTTGAAACATTATTTTTACCAATTATAGCCAGGTATCAACTTACCTAAGTAAGTTTTTGTAAGTAAGTTAAGTAAGTTTTTGTCTAAACAAAAAAGGTTTTAATATTGGAAGATTAACGTGGCGTACCTATGTATAAATACGGAAAATATATATTGCTTTATCGAAACATGCATTATCTATTTTAAAAAAAACAAGTAATCAAAATGATTGACATTTGTTAAGGTTTATAAATTGTTCCATTTTTAATTTTTCTTTTGTAAGTATTATTATACAAGTTAGTTATTAATATAGTAAAGCTAGTAAATATAAGGCGTTACTACTTAATTAGATTGGGAGATAATTAGATAGTACCTATTACCCTGACATCTTAGACCTTGGTAGTCTTGCTATCTGGAAGTATCGATAATCAACAACGGACAACTCTGTACGAATATTTTAATCTTCACGAGTAATCCGATATCTGACGTAATGATGTCATACTGTATAAGAATTATCAGAATTCGAAACTCAATCACGATATTTACAAAGAATTGTTGCCACCCAAAATATCAGATCAAATAAAAAGTAAAGATGGAACTTTGCGAACAAAGAAATGAGTATTGTCAGTCGAGCTATCGAGCTATCGAAAGCTCGACTGACAAGATAAGGCGTAGTTAACTAATACATGTGTGCGTGTAATTGTGTGTTGTACATGGCATGGTGTAGTTTTAGCCGGCCTCACTTCTTTGTTCGCAGGTTCCATCTTTACTTTTTATTTGATCTGAGCCCAAAATACGTCCTACAAATTCTTGGACAAAATAATGTATTAATGACTAAACTTAACAAGAATGGCTTTATTTGATTATTACCTGATAAAGTGTGTTACTGATTTCTACGGAAACAATGCAAGGAAAATAGTGTTGATTATTCCGATATGAAAAGGATATAACTTACTAATAATTGTATAGTCTGTGCTGTATTTTTATTTATTGATCTCCCTGAGTTGGTTTATTGAAGCAATACTAAATTGTATATTAATGGCCTATTTAAATCACGAAGCAATAGGAGACTTTTGCCATTAACTGGACTCAATTCATTTTCAGACATTCATAAATAACATTTTATTTGACCTGGGAATAGAACCCAGAACTTCTAAAGTAGCAGTCGCGGTTAAGACTAGACTAATGAGGCAGTTATTCAGGAGGATGTTTATTTGCATCTTTGTCTTTTAGCTACAAGATAGGCTGCAAAGCGTGAGGATTCGATTCCCAGATGAAGCAGTGTTTTAGCATTTATCTATAACATTCTCAGTAGCAGTTGGATTTTATAATAGGGCACATAATAAACCACCGCCTATTACATGGGGAACGACGGTGAAACGTGGAGTCGTGGAGGCATCTACATTATTACGCTTCTGCCACGGCACGGTAGGTAATGTTATCAAATAAATAATCGTTTGTGAACCGCTAATGGCAATAGGCTCATCCCCCAAAATACTGTATGTAAACATAATCCTATATCGTATAAATTTCAAATTTTGATAACCTCCAAGGAGTTTCCTTATCTTCCTTATCCAGTTGAGACGGATACGGAATCAGGAATTAGCGGTATTTACAGAGTATTTGCGAGGAGACGTGCTGATGTTTATAGAGGTGTTATTTCACAATGATATGTTAGCCAGTTGTCAAAATAGAATCAGTCATTGGTTACTAATAGGCAGTCGTGACTAACTTGACTCAGATATGTGACATTGAATACAGATAATGTTTGGAGAAATCATTTGCGATAGATAATTTTAGTCACAAAGGAAGGGAAACGCGGTTGTTAGCGGTTTTTTTCTGATCCCAGTTTAAATGAACACTTCATATTATATTGATAGATGGAGGAAAGGAGAGAGAGGAGGCTTTTGCCCTGAATTGGGACACAGCAGGCTTTTATTAATAGTCATAATCGTGCGCGTTTTGCCACATGCGCATAAAAAGGCTTTGTTTCCGGAAAAAAATATGTAATAATTGCACCTGTAATGATGTATTGGTGATTTGTAAATCTATAGTTATATAGTCAGTTGGAAACAATATTAGCACCTTCTACAAGCTTTTATTAGCTTACTCACCGCCGCATTTTTTTCTCAGTATGAAGGGCTCACAAATTTAATCATTTCACTATGATGTTTTTTTTTTTTTTTAAAAAAAAGCTTACCCCTCGTGCTAAGCTAAATGCTTGTGTTACGAGTGGTTTCACGTCGGTAGTTCAATGGGTGGGGTTCGAACCGGCAACCACGTGATTGCAAGTCCGACGCCCTAGCCATTAGGCTACCGCCGCTTCATTACCGCCGATTAACCCCTAAAAGCTATTTAAGCTTTTAGGGGTTAATCGGCGGCCACTATGTCAACTATTCAGAAAATAAACTATAATATGTACCATACAATTCTAAACAAGCAGGCATTCTGCTTATACCAAAACACCAGACAGATTGAAGATATGCGTTAGTTAGCAGCGTTTCAAATAAATTATGTTAAAGCTATTATTATCCAAGTTATCCTTAATATTCATAAATTGGATCGCATTTACCTCGATATGATTTGAATCCTATGTTCAAACATGGTAATTATGTATTATTATTACATAAAGCCTATATGGTATAACCAGTTTAGTCGTGCCGTGAGTGGCGTTTGTAAAAAAGTTGCCAATGTGTATGTATATATTGTGGTACACACCAACACTAGCATACACTATGAGTGGATATACTATGGGTTCGATTATCATACATTCTCACTTGGTTATCACTTATTTGATATATAAAACGATGATAATGTCTTTCGAATAAATACATATGGATACTATAACTATTTAGTTATGTATCTTAAATAGCAATCGCAATCGTAAAGAGTAGTCCTTGTAGATCATAATTAATGTTTTAACGAAATACAACCGAATACTGAATAGCATCAAAAATTGCCAAGTAATATTATCAACAATTATTATTTTAGAAAAAGCTACTGCTATTTTCATTTACTTTTCCCTGATTTCAACGAAGCCAAGAATGAGCAAGTTATAAACAATAGAAATAAAGTAGTCAATGCTGCAATTATTTTTTAGTAAATAATTTAGTAACAAGATAAGGGGGAAGTATGGATTTAGACGAAGCTTTATTTTACAAATAACCGTTGGCAAAAATACTATCCTCAAAATTTTTGGAGACAAGCCTATTCCTTCCCCAGTATACCATGTATCTCCATTCGATGACCGATCAGCACCACCGATGATCAGCATTCGAGACGTCGAAAGGTTTGCAAAAAATCATGTTATTTTCGCATTTATAATAAGTATTCGTATGGAAAAGTAAAGGCTAAAAAATAGAATCGACTCGCAAGAATTCTAAATATATAAAGCGGGTCATCACTTCCCAGACAAGATTTGAGCTCTTTAATATTGAGGTAAGTAACCAACTAGTTGCAAAGAAATAAGTGATTTGATTTGATTAAGTAATTACTACACGACACTTAAGTACTTCATAAGGTTAATAAGTTTTGTTTTCTTTATACTAATACATTCATATTATGCAATACACTCGCTTAATTCTCATACCATTCTCACCGTTTTAAATCATACTCGATGAATGATTAATAAATGACTTCTCGACTCATAGTTTACCTCTAAAACCCACACCAGAGTCCTGTGTGCAGACACCGTTGTCTGTGTGAGTATGTTTAGTCCGGAGCAAGCCAGCAAGACTGCATTCCTGTCTGAGACCGACCCGCACAAGGGGGCAACTGAACTTTTTAGTTTTATTGATTTATTCTTGTAGTTGGAAAGCACAGTGATGATTGCAAATGTGTATTGACAATGTTGTTATTTTAACGCGAGCCCAGATAAATTTTTGACACTTATATCTGCTATTTATACCTTGACAGATTAATTAGAAAAGATTTTAATCCACAGTGATCTTAGCCATGGATGGAGAGATGCCAGCTACCCAAGACTGGCTGATATGAAAAATAAATGATCTATGACTGAAGAAATTTAAAAGAAAACGACTATTAAAAGTTGTCTCCATGAGAAGTTAAACAATTTAAAATGAACATTCTAATAAATAAATTTATTTCAATCAAGTATTATTAATGCAAATGCCAATTTGTTTATGTTCCAAATGACGTCACCAACAGACGTATAATTAAATTTTATTGTTATAAATTAATTGGCATATAAACGTTACGTAATTCTAACGGCTTGACGTATATCTAGCATTATCGAATGACTATCTTCATCGCTCACATATAAATATCAGCTATTAAAGCGTAGCTCGTTATGTAATTACATAATGTGGGCATTACTAGCTTGAGTCATTTAGGCAATAGCAATCTATTACGTATTCCTTGGTCATTATTTGGCATAGTCACTCAATTCATTAATATTTCCATGTTTTTTTTTTCTTAAAAGTACCACGTGGATGTTTTTAAGAACGGAATTATCATCTCTATAGCTTTCTCAACTACGTTGGGGTGCTCTAGACTAACGAGATGCGTCTAAATATATTTTACACGAAGCTCTGTCTATCAGTGTTCTCTAAAATATGGACTGAGGTAACTGGCGGGATAATAAAGTTTTAGTTTATATTATTATTATTCATTTGACTGCCTCATTAGTCTAGTGGTCCTAAGCGCGACTGCTACGCTAGAGGTCCTGGGTTCGATCCCCAGGTCGAGCAAAGTGTTATTGGGTTTTTTCATGAAATTCTCAGTAGCAGCTCGGAGTCTGGATTTGTGCCCGGTTAATGGCAATAGGCTCGCCCCCTATTACATGGGACCTTAACATACCGGCGAAATGTGGGTGTACATTAGTGCGCCTCTGCCTAACCCTTCGGGGACTATAGGCGTGATGGTATGTTATTCATTTATCAAGATGCATTCAATCTCCTTGCCATTTTGTCAATAAGTTGTAAAAATAAGCAGACAGAGACACTTCCTCGTATATTAATATGTTATACCTGTTACGATGTAATATATACCTAATTATAAACTTTGTTTTCAAAGAAAACGTTGGTTAGGTACGAACATCAAATAACATTACATAAGGTTTTGCTGAGCGAAACATAATTGAAGTAGTAACCTAATATACTTATTAATAATTAAATCATTAGATGCTTAGTCTCATACGGGACCTGACCACTATTTGACCTGTGACTTGCACACACACACACACACACACATTCGATGTATCTACAGTGACATGCGTTACATCAACTCACGCGCACAGGACCGAGGACCGGCTCCGGGGGATCTGAACAACGCTGCTAGTGAACATTTTAAAGATAGAATTTATGTTATTTAACTGCCTCATTAATATTTTATTAATTATAATGCGCTTAAAACGGTGAATGAAAACATCGTGACGAAACTGCATGCTCGAGTGATTCTCTCGACGGCGTGTGAAGTCTAGTTAAGTGGAGTTAAAGCCTTACCCCTCTCGTGAGTCTTTTTAAAAGAAAACCGTGGGACGGTACTAGGGTTGATAAACGAACTGAATCATTGGTAGTTGTAAGCGTGATTGTTGAAATGAGCTCGATTCTCATGAAATTTTTAGTACTATACCATTACGCCTATATTCCCCGAAAGGCAGAGGTGTACTAATGCACACCCACGCTTCGCCGCTATGTTTAGGTCCCACGTAATAGGGGCGAGCCAATTGACATTAAAAGGGCACAAATCCAGACTCCGAGCTGCTACGGAGAATTTTATGGAACAACTCAATAACACTGCTCGACCTGGGAATCGCACCCAGGACCTAGCGTAGCAGTCGCGCTTGAGATCACTAGACTAACGAGGCAGTTAGCTGCTGCTGGTAGTTTGGATTTGAGCTCCGTTTAGTGGCAATAGGCTCGCCCTCTTATACATGGGACCTAAAACAAAGGGTGCAACTAACTTAAAAGCCATTAACCGGGTACGAATTCAAACTTTATTCCATACAAAAACCAACTCAACAGAAGTTTTATTATAATTACTATTTTATCAAAGTCTACATTAAAGTCAGTGTTTTTTTTATCAAATAGCTCATTGCCACACCTCTCGCAATCTCATAAATATATGTAGATATGAAAAAGAACCAAGTTATTTATTATCTGTTTCTAAACGGCACAATGACAACGCGAGCCGTCCATGATAATACCGAACAACAATTAACTGTATTTGAACAAGATTAATTACTGTTATATTAAATGGTATGTGTCAACAATTACTTCTAGATACTACATTTAACACGTTATAAATTGTGAGTAGTTGGATAGATATTATCATCACGGTCGCTTCGTTCTTCGTTAACAGGCCAGCAGATAGATCCAACTTAATAAACTACGAATGTTGGGGTCAACCTCCAATATAACCAGTACCTACGCGGCTGAATAAAAGTATTTTACAGACCTCAAGAATTAAATACTTACCAAGAAATTCTAGGGACATAAGATTTGCCTGGACAGTGGCAACTGTCTGCAACGGACCTGATACCCCAATATCAAACTAGGTCAATGTCAGGTTTATCAAGGTTTTGACTGTGACTGCTGCTCACGATTCTAATAATTTTCTTTAAAAAGTCGTAAATGGAGTAAAATTGCAAATCATATTTTTTTAATGCTAACTCCACAATCTTACTAAGCAAGCAGTTGAAAATGAGTGGTGCATATATACATAGCTTTACCTAAATAGTTCCAACTTGTGTGATGGCATGTGAGTTTTTGAGTTTATCGCGAACAGAAAGACAGACGCGGCAGGGGACAGTGATGAGCCACGAACCTATCGAATCAATGATAGTATTCAGCTTAAAAGACGTAGAATACGTATGTTAGCATCTGTTTATAATCTCAATGAAGCTGTATACATGTATATTGACCCGCCTGTAAGTGTCATCTTGACTTGTCGTGGATGGATGATCGTTCTTAGTAAATTATAAGGACCCTGATATGCCTTATAAATCATCACTTTTGGATCCCATACTTATGCTATAGGAATCCCTCTTGACGATATCAGAAACCCAAATGTCTGACATCAAAGCCGAATAGATAGAATACCTATAAGTTTTCCCAAACCTGTTGCTTCGTATAAACTCAACATTATGTTATAGTAATGATTTGCATCGGCATTGTGAGTCTTGGCATGTTGCATTGCCGATTGCTGGACAGATATGCAAATAAAGTTTTATTTCACCAACCGTTTTAATATACAGAAATTCCCAGCTTAGACACATTTAGAGCCACACGATACAAATACATCTCTGTTTATCCCTGTCAAACAAACGATAATACAAAATCTGCGCAGACGCAGGTATTGGCAGCGGAATGCAGCCAGTTACACACTAGATCGCAGCCAGGCAAACCTGTTCACTCACCTCTCACGACCTTTTTCGTCCAAGCGACGCTGTTACCAACCGCTGGCGAAGATTGCCGATTAATCGATTAATAATAATCGGTTGGTAAATATCGATTTAGGAGAGTTTATTTATCGATGGAGGCTAGTGTTATTTTTATACATGATGAGTGATCTGCGGTGTGAAACGAAAATAGAAATACAATCTATTAATTTAAAATAGATAAATCGACCTTCATTTAAGTAATATATAAGCACGCCTAATGATGCCTAGAGATGGACCAGGGCAACGTGGCGTAAATGTACAGGGAGGCCCGACCCTAAATGAACTGGGAATATGAGATGGACAAAGAAGAAGAAGAAGCAACGCCACTAAGGCCTAAATCCAAACTCAGAGAACAGAAAAACTCGATAACGATCGAAGATTGAATTTTTCGATCGAAGATTGATTTTCTCACCAGACTTTCTTAAGTATATCTTGTACTGTAAAACTTGACCTGCAAACTACATAATAAGCCACATTGCCTTCAGAATTAGTAAGTGAACGCAACTGCACCCATCACTACTGTATACAAAGGGAACATTCCTGAACGTCGAAGCCAACTAACAACGTATAGACTCGAAAACTCTTCATCATCATTCAAGAATACACAATTAAGGGCCCTTATCACCTTCCCACCTTTTTTGCCTAATCTCTGCCATCAAGCAGGTAAAACAGAAGTACACATCATATTTTAAGATTAATCTAGCGACGATATCAGCACTTTTGCTTTCCATTTTCAGATCAATATTAGGAAAAAAGGATTGAGTATACAAAGTACTTATTTAGTTTTTAGGAGGTCTCTAGAGCGACTACCACACTAGCGGTCCTGGGTCAAGCAAAGTATTATTGGGTTTTTCTGTGAAATTCTCAGTAGCGGCCCCGGGTTTGGATTAAGTGGCAATAGGCTCGTAACCTATTAAATTGGACCTAAACATACCGGCGAACTGTGGGTGTACATAGTACAACTCTGCCTTATCCTTCGGGGAATACAGGCGAGATTTTGTTATAAAATTGTCAGTAGCAGCTCAAAATTTGGATTTATGCTCTGTTAAAAGACATACCCCCTATTCCTAAAGATATGTGTTGAAGTGTTTATGAGCAGGTGCACCTCTACCCATCCCTTCGGGAAAAACGGTGTGATAGTGATGATATGTGTAGAAATATAAGTGACAAATTTGGTGTTTATTTCTTCTCTTGTCTCCTTAATCATGTTATAGAAGTAATTATTATCAACTGCCGTTACCTTGTGAACACATTTCCAGTTTTATTCATGTTTTTGTTTAGTTATCTCAGTGAGTTCCTCTATTACTACTATTTCCTCAATTTCATAATAAAACGAACTAATGATCGTGAATAAACGTCGAATTCTTTGCTAATAAAACACGTTGTTAGATAATTATAGTGTCTTTAGAGATTATCCAACTTAACAGCTGATGGATTATTACATAACATGATGTCATTGTTCTTATCATAGGATTATGCAGAAGAGTATTGCTGACACTCTTTGCATATGTTTGTTTATGCATATCATTACTTACTTAACATTAATCTTTATGATTAGTGCTAGGTAGGAATTAGGAATGAATAATTCTTCTGGTTAGCTTCACCCCACAATATACATGAAAGAAGTGCTAATAATAAGTGTGTTTTAAGGGATATCAGAACTCTAAAGGTTACTAGTTAACTTAGATTTAAAAGTGATAAAATTACGACTAAAAAGCGAATTTAGTATCAAAATCCCCTTTATTATGAGATTTTACAGTGTCAAAAGCCTGTTCAGGCTAAACTAGTAGGAGCATATTTGATTTTTAAACTAGATGTCTCAAAATCCGTTTTTTCCCCTACAAAGGAATACCCGTAAGGGGATATTTAAACCAAAAAGCGACTTGAGTGCCACGACTGGAGTTTTTATATGTGCGGTGTCCATGAAGCTCTAAGCTGGTACAACAAACTACACTGGGGTCACAAGAATAAATAAATGTGCTGGGTTAACATATCTGACGCTCCAGATTCTTATAGATAGTACAGCACTAGAAAAGTGTTGATACTCGTAGGTACTGGATACTGCCTAGCAATCTATACAAATAAATAAATAATTTGTATGGACGATAGCTGATGTTATAAGGAGTACCTTGGGGTATTTAGCATCAAGATATTACCCTCAGGAGACGAGCAGAAAGAAAAAAAGAGAACAAACAGTGGGGCACAGCTCTTAATAAATATACACTACCCATTTCCCAAAACTGTACTTCTACTTGTAACTGTAATGCGACCTCTTTGAGCCCAGTTATTTGGGTTACACCTACGCTAAAGGAAGACAGAAAAAAACTTCCATATAAGAGTGAGAGAGAGGGAAGAGGACCCGTTAGGAAAGTAGTTTAGACTACTACCTTTACGCGTAAATAGGGATGATTTGTGTTGATGTGATCAATAGGTGCATTACTGTGGAGAACAGTGATACGATAGATGTATCATTAATGGTGGTAATGGCCATCGAATATTAAGTATTCATGTAGTATTATGAAACTTGCTTCAGATTTAGTGATTATTGATTTTGTGTATATGTATCTCACTCTTTTGACTCATAAACAATTGTGACTTCTATTCAGCTGCTCAGCAAAGTTGGTGTCAGGTTCTAGCAGTACTTATAACTCCTGGTATAAACCAGAAAAGTGCTTTCTATGAATCATAATTTTCATAAGAAACGCTTAATACGCTAAGTGGAACCAAATCTCACTAATTTACCGAAGATTTTATATTAATTTATGGAGAATATATATTTTCATTGACAATGTCATATACAAGAAATAGTGTGACACAAATGATTGTCAAATTCAATTCAGAGCTTTATATAAGCGCTTATGTGTATAGCGAGATGATGTTGGAGTTTTCAGTCATTTCTCTCTCATTTAAGAGGTCAGCTGTTGTCGGTGGAACAATTGCCACTGTTCTATATTCTCTGCGTTCTGTTTGACCTCTTGATACGTCTCTACTCCCACTTTTTCCTTCGTTTGTTTAATAAAACCTCTTCTAGGTCTTCCACATCCTTGTCCTTTCTCTCAGTCCTAAAATTTAAGCTCCAAATTAACTTATCTACCTTTTTGAGGGTGTACAAACGGTTTTTGTAGTTACCTGCGGCATAGTTGCCAGTGCGGGTGAGTCAGTCGTATTCATGTCAACGCTACCTGCGCCAGCGCCGCCGCCGCCGCCGCCGCCCTGCTTTGTGCCGGGACCACCGCAGCCTTTGTGTTACTTTCGATGCTTCTGTTTTTTTTTGCGGAGCTACATAAACAAGCTCAATTTGGAGATGATTAGTGACATCTTGGAACTTATCCCAGACATATTATTGAGAAGTGCATCTAACTCGGTCACAAGAAATTATTACATGACATTTTGCAAATATGTATGTTCGTACGCTGACCATTGTTTCTGAAACTGTTGGTCGGGTTTCACGACTCCTAGAGGTGTCCCAATCTTTTTTTACGGGACCACCGTCCCCATAGATATGTGTTAAAAAAAATAACACCTGTAGACAATACCCTGAGGGTCTATTATATAAAATACATACATATTGTCACGCCTGTCTCCCATGGGGGAAGGCAGGGACTATAGATTTTCACTTGCTACGATCCTGGCACACTACTTTCGCTTCATCTACATTCATTAATCTCTTCATGCATGACCGTCGGTTTAGGGTGCTCGGAACCTGGCCTTTTTTAAGAACATCCGCAATTTGGTTGCGGTCTTTATATTACTTTAAACATTCAAAGATTCATAATAAAGTTTTCTGACAGGTTTGACTATTTCACATGATTTGTACGATGTAAACGTTGTGTGTTACATGTAAATTTCTTGCTGATCTGGTATCGTATGCAAAATAGAAAAATAATCTTCATCATTGTCCGCGGTCCAATACTATAATATAATATTTTCCGAAAATTACACCTTTTTTCACTCAGGGATCCTTGGCATTATGCTTTATTTCCTTGGGGGTCCGCGGCTGAAAAAGGTTAGGAACCGCTGATCTACATGAATAAGTACCTAATTATCATGATACTAAAATGCAAATTCAAATCAACACGACTTTTTGGCTGCTCCACTGCACCATTGCAATGTGAGCGATGTTTGATATCATGCATATAGTTTATAGCCACCTCAACGACAGGCCACCAGTAATTGGTTCATTGTGTAGCAGACCATAGACTACGTACCTAACGTTATGATATGTAGATACAATGTACATTGTACACAATTATGGCCAATAAATGACAAGTCCGGCCATGAAAACACGTGTTGTGTCGTCTTGTTGGAGTCGTCTTGTCTACCTTAATAAAAAAAACAGACAAGTGGTCTCTGTAGCTCAGTGGTGTATTTAACTGGAGGAACGGAAGTTGGAATCCTGTTTGCGATCGTAATATTTCTGTCGCTAAAATTGATATTTAACATATCATCAATACCTACCTCAAAAACATAAACTCAGAATGTAAAGGCAAATTTCGACCTGACGGGTGGTATTGGCGGTGGCTTGGTGAGTCATAGTATCTGGTGTATTTAACCAGAAGACGAAGGTTCGAATCGTCCCTGCAATCCAATTTTCCATCGACTTCAAAAAGGAGGAGGTTCTCAATTCGTCTGTATGTTGTTTTTTTTTTGTATGTTTGATATGCGATATCTCCGCCAATTGTGGGACCGATTTTGATGATTGTTTTTTTGTTTGGTAGGTCATACTTCAGAGGTGGTCCCGTTCATTCTCATTTTCTCGAATTTTACCTAAATTGGATAAGCAGTTTTGAAAATCTCAACATTGTTTACATCGATGATATTATCGTTTATTCCGAAACAACGCTGTCTTATTGGAGCAGTGCGTTAAGTTGGCTAACAAGTACTTCTAAACAAAACTTACCACTAAAAATTAAAAAAATTAATTACTTTTAACTATAAAGTTAAACCGCCTTCAAAAAATACCTAATAAAATCATTTTGTTTAAAACAGTTCGGGGAGTCGGTGGCGAAAACAAAAGACCCACTCAAATAGAAGTCACCGACTTCCCAAACTGTTTTAGACATAATTATTTTATTATTTTTTGAAGGCGGTTTAACTTTTTTGTTGAAAGTAATTTTTTCCTTCATCAAAAATATTTTTATAATCTTAGCATGGAAAATGCATAAAAATACAAAAAGATATCCATGTCATATCCTTGAAGCACCTATATTCACAATAAACCAATTTCTGTTTTTAAAACTTATGAAAACTCCATCGCACATAGCGGCTTTTGTACATAGAAGGGCGGATAAGGAACAAGTCAATTTTCTGCGTTGCAGGGGTCGCCAATCGTAGCCGTTGTACACTGAATACGGACATAAACAAACGTACATAAATACATATAGCATTAGATACAAAGTGGTCACGTAACAGTAATTGCTCATCCCGAGGGAAGCGCGTCCGTCGATTACTTCGGCCTTGCACACCCACTCCTGCGCACGCCTGTATCTTGTACGATCTGTTTGTTGCTCCTACAATTAGAATTAATTCTTCTAGTTGATCTCTGTTATCTAAGTATTGTCATATGATACAAGCGTAAATATCCAACTATCCGCTTGAAATTTTACCTATACATTATCATATTTCTCATTTACAAATACGTGCTGGTAAAAGTGTAGGAAAGTGCAGTTTTCATCAGTCATCGTCAGTCAACCTTTTTTATTGTCCCACTGCTGGACACAGGTCTCCTCTCAGAATAAGAAGGATTAGGCCATAGTCCACCAAACTGGTTAAACTATAGTCCACCACGCTAGCCTAATCTCAGATCAAATAAAAAGTTAAGATGGAACTTTGCGAACAAAGAAGCGAGGCCGGCTAAAACTACGCCTTTCCGTATACAAACACAATTACACGCACACACGTATACCGAAACTACGCCTTATTTATTTATTTAATTCTTTATGCACAAAGAGCACGACGAGAGGCACGACGAGAGGCGGACTTAATGTCTTAGGCTTTTTCTGCCAGTCGACCTTAAGGTGATGCAGAGACAGAAATTAGTAGGTGCACTTACGTACCTTATCTTGTCAGTCAAGCTATCGAAGCTCGACTGACAAATCAAACAAGACAAGACAAAGTTCCATCTTAACTTTTTATTTGATCTGAGAGCCTAATGCGGTTTTGGCAGACTTTACACGCGCCGAAAGATTTTCTCGACGGCGCGCTGTCGAGAAAATCTTTTAGGCATGTTGGTTACCTTACGATGTCTTCCCTTACTGTTTAACAGCGTGATGACTTCACAAAGCCGGTGGAGCGTGCCTTGGATTCGAGCTTGAGACCTTTGACTTCGCCCAATGGTTATATAACTATTACTACTGAAAAACAAAACGGGTAAATTTAGTAAACACTAAAGGTATTGGCCTTAAGCTTTCTTTATGGTATAACTCGCAAACGAGCAGGCCAGCCACCTGATAGTAAGTAGTACCAATCCCCTCCCGCATCTTCAATACCAAAGGAGTTGTAGATGCGTTGCCGAGCTAAGGAAAAGGGAAGGGAAGGAGAAAAGGAGAAGGAAGGGGACTGTGGGAGCAATTGGGCCTACCGCGCTCGGCACTCACCGTACGAAACACACCAGTATGCATACTGCTACTTGACGTCGATATTCTGTGGGAGGGCAGTACTTCCCCGGACTACTAATACTACTACTGTGGCTACTGGATTTGCCGCAACCAGTGTGATTCAAAAGTACTGTACTTATACAAATAATGTTGCACATTCTGTTCTATTTATCTTGTTTACAATAAAGTATACAACATAATGTGTAATGTCCGACATATTTTATTATAAGTAAATTATAAACCAATACTTACTTTTATAATTATCACGCTGAGGCCAGTCCAAATGCACTTTTCCTGTTTACTTCAAAACCAGGCCACGCTTCGCTGTCGTACTCTAGTCTTATTTTAGTTAATTTATTAAGTATGTTTTTTTATCTTTTCTAATCTTATCACGGAGCGAAGCCACAGCGTGGGCGGCCCAGATCGAGGTGGCATGATGAACTCGACTCTTTCGAGAAAGATTGGGTCGCTAAAACATCGATAGGGCAACTACGAAAGCATCGATATGAAGAGAAGTCTTTACCCAGCAGTGGATGGCTTCAATAATGATAATAACAATCTTATCACAATTACCACAAATGCACTACCTGAAATTTTTAGGCCATACAATGTTTCAGGCGGGGATCCAACCTGAGCCCAAGACGCAGTATTTGATTCGACCACTACTCCAATCAGCCGGCTATACTTACATAATATCTTTTTAATGTTTTCACTAATTGTACTCTGTAAGAATTTTATTTATTTATATAAAGGTACTCCAACGACTTATCAACTATTACATTACAAAATACTAGCTTTCCGCCCACGGCGTTGCCCGCGTGTTCGTTTCAATTTGACAGCAAACTCCCCATTAACAAAATGATCCGCCATTTATTGAATTCATTTGTTACAAAAAATTTGATAAACGAAGAATCTCTTGACTGATTTTGTGCAAACTTCACATAAACCATCTACTAAATAGTCCGAACAAAGCCTAAACATTTGGTTTGGATAGGTGAGCCCGTTCTAGAGTTATAAAATTACAACAAAAAGTGGCATTGATTTTTATATAGATAGAATAGATCTTGTATGCTATATGGTGAATTCGTCACTTATAGAAGTACACACTAATTACTTGCATTAAAATAGGTAATAATAAATATAAATACATTAATCGATAAACAGGAGCACGTGGAATGTTATGGGGAGACCTTAGCCCAGCAGAGGGACAGTAGGTATTGGTTGACAAAAAAAATACATCGAAAGTTCGGATAAATAATGAAACTAATTTTATGTGGTTTCTATTGAAGCGAGTACCGGACTTAGTAATACAAATTTAAAAAATAATGAATTAACAAACAAGCTTCTTAACTATCACTTAGATGACAAATTTGTATGTAATAAACATGTTTGTTGGGGTTTTCAGTGGAATGCATGTGTCAGTTATTTGTAGGGCATTGCAATGTCAAACCACACCAACTTGCAAGTTTTTCCCGTCTGTTCGATCTTTGTCATTCATTTTGCAACTGAAGCCGTGTCTCGAGGTGTTATAGCGATCGTTTTACGATTGAAAGAGGGAGATGCCGTATACATTAATAAAAACCGGCCAAGTGCGAGTCGGACTCGCGCACCGAGGGTTCCGTACAAACCTGTAGGTATATAAGTGAAAGTTCATGTAACTAAAAATTTACGGTTTTCGCAATTTTTCCATTATCTGTGCTATAATACGTTGCTAGGTACCAAATTTCAAGATTCTGAGTTCACGGGAAGTACCTTGTAGGTTTTGATTACCTTGCGAGTGTCGAAAGTTTTGCGGAAATTTGCGGCATATATGGTTGTATCTTTTGATTGCGTTGGCTTAGAAGTTTGATTTTTTCACAACTCCAAGGGACAGTAGACCTGAGTTTTGATATAAATTCCAGCTTGATACATCCACGCATTCCTGAGAAAAAGGGTTTTGACAGTCAGACAGACGGATGGACGGACAACAAAGTGATCCTATAAGGGTTCCGTTTTTTTCCTTCCGAGGTACAGAACCCAAAAGTGCCATCCCTTTCGACAACCTAAGAGGTCTCAACAACTATGTCGCGTTAATACCTTGTGGACTTGTGGTACGGGCTCAGTAGTAATTTCCCCTTCATCTCAAAATCTGCAGAATCAGTACACAAACCTGTAAAGACTTTGCCTGACTTTTTTCCACCAATATGAAACATATCATCTCACCTGTATTCCCCGAAGGGACCCAGAGGTGTACTTAATATACACCCACAGTTCGCCGGTATGTTTGAGTCCTATGTAATAGGGGGCGAGCCTATTGCCATTCATGTGTAGGCGGTAATTTTTCTTTGAACTTATATGAAATTCTGAGTAGCAGCTCGGAGTCTGGAATGTGTCCGGGAAACGGCAATAGGCTCACCCTCTATTACACGAGATTTAAACATACAGTTTACTTTTCAATTTAAACTTAAACACTTTGTAATACGTCGAGCCACACTGTCAAACCTGTCCGATACCCATACCAAGTCCCGTTCAATAAGACCTGCCAAATGTTGCTCATTAACAAGATCTGGAGATACCGGTTCTGAAGTATACCAACGTCGATGCAACGACGACCATATTTGGTGGATTTAATTGAGTGTAGCATAAAAAGAAATAATTTTGTGACGAACTGTGCACGCAATGATTCTTCGATTGCATGGTGATATTGATGGCATATAACCGGTCGTTGTGGAAGTCTATGGGGGAGGCCTTCGTTCAGCAGTGGACTTCATTTTGCTGATATGATGATGATGATGATGGTGATGATATTCGTAATCAGTGATGGAAAAATTTTTTTGCTTGCTAGCAATGTGATCATTGTCGGTTCATGATCGCAAGTCCGACGCTCTAGCCATTAGGCTACCGCCGCCGCCTATATTAAAACATGGCTTAAGAGCAAATACTGCAAAGACTGCTATGCATTAGGTCCTAAACTCGATGACTAGGTCGAGCAGTGTTATTGGGACTCCTTTAAAATTATCAGTAGCAGCTCGGAGCTTGAATGTGTCGTCAATTTTATCCGTCGAATACACGGAGGAGAGAAAATTCTCCATGGTCGGATAAAAGTTAAAAATTCATAATTTTAATTATTGCTTATGATATGATAATTGAATATAATTATTACTACTCATCAATTATCTGTTGATCACTTTTAGGTCGCGCCATATCAATGAGTCCCGTTCATTTGACCCGCTGAACGAGCGCTCTGCGGTTACGCAAGTCGCATTCCGTGAATAATGACGCCATATTGGGACACTATTGTGGCATTATTGTGCAGTGTTTACTTTATTATTTGAGTGGATTTGCTGCTGAAGAGTATTTTATAAAACCAGACACAAACACAGATACAATAATCGCATACTTTTTTAAACACAGATGTCGATAGAAAACTGACTGATGTGTAGAAAGATAGACAAAAATTTCTTCAGTATCTGAAATTGTCACTATATTGTTCACAAAGAAACCTCTGAATCAAAGAAATGTCGAGAACTCAAGACTTAGATTCCAAAGTCGAACAAACTATTGGGGTATTTATTTGTGTCCCGATAATGTATATGAAAAATGCACAAACTCCTCGGAAGATAACTACATACACTGCAAGAGCCTAGAAGTATTACGTCACGTATCTGTATCTGTTCCCATGTCGCCCTGGTAAGCACGGCTACACATCAAGCAATACAAAACCAGTTTACCCTGGTCTTTTACATTATAGGAAACCTATACAATGCGAGATCAGCTTAAACTGGTTTCTTATAGGTTGACCTGTAGCCGTGTGTACTTTGTACTCAACTCCTAACGCATTTCTGAGTGCGGTAACCTCGTGCATGCAAAGAATTCTGTACTTATTTATTGTGTGAATGTATAATATATTTTAGATAAGAAAAATATATGAATAACATATACATATAAGTATATAATAAATAACGACGTATATATAAAAAAATGTATGGCTTCAGACGGCTAACAGTTTAATAATACTTCTAATTACAAATTACGGTTACAATGCAAAATTTATTTTTTATTCTTGTGTCCCGGAGAACTTACACGCTTTCAGTGAATGTTTAAAAATCTTTATAAATGATTTTAAAACATGCTTTCTTACAAGACTCAATTAGGCTTCCTAATCCCATGGTTGAAATATTATCGGTTGAAAACCCCACTATTAATGAATCATTATAATTCCATAGAAGGATCTATGGGCTCTTATATGAATCAATTAAACAGGAATTTCTTTATGAAGCCTTTTCAGCACACCAGACATGCTAAATATCGGATGGACCTGAATTTCCTTTCTTATCTCCTACTCACTGCGACTGAGTCTCTTGTTTTACGTTCAAACGACTGCACGCTTCATATTTCATCCATCATCTGCTTTGCTGTACTTTTAGCAGTCTAAATCTTTGACAGTTTTCAAACGTTTCGTTCGCAAGGAGTTCCAACTGTAACTAGGTATATTTAACAGAAGGAGTCGTAATATATGCGCACGCGCGAGGTCCCACGACAATCGCGCTCTGTACTCCAATAGTAACACGCTGTCTGTTGTGGTATGAGCACAGTCACAGGTCTGGGAGGTCGACCTGTGAGATATGACTAACGAGTGCCACCATTTTATATTGAACTAGCTATTTTCCGCGGTTCTACTCGCATCTCAAACGCACTTTTTGAGATAAAAGACAGCTTACAAACAAAATTCGTTAAAATTGATTCAGTGGTTTTTATACATGAAAATATAGATATACATTATTATGGATACATTTATTTTAATGCCTGCCTTATTACCAACAGTCACGTTTTGGCAGTGGTGGCCCAGTGGTAACGGCCGCGACTTACAAATGGGTAGGTAGGTCGTTCATACCCAAACAGACGCTTTATTTTGTGTATATTATTTCATCACCACAAAAAGGTGAAGGAAAACATTGTGAGGAAACCGGCATGTCCTAGAACCAAAACCCGCACTGGGCCCGCGTGGTATGTTACGACCCATCCCGCACCTACTACTAAAGCTAATGACGTTGGACACAATATTCAAGATCAAGCTATAAAAGTAGGTCTTTCCATTCAAGGCAAAACAGTTGAAGCTTAAGATGCCATTGATGATAAAACTGTAGCATTTGGAGAAACTAACTGCTGGGGCCTTCAAAATAGGAAACGTGATTCAGGATAAAACCAGCCAAGCTAAAGAACAAAGCTAGTGAAGTCGGACACAATATTGAAGACCAAGCCATAAGCGTACGTCATTCCATTCACCGAAAGGAGGCCTGTGTCTTATTACATAGTCTGATTATGCTACGTTTGTAATGTCAAGTCCCGAATTTAGACAGTTTATTGGGTCTTTGTATACAAAGTTTCTCAGTAATGACCTGACATTAGCTACGTATAGCGGGATCCCTTTTAAGTACCCAACAGATGGTCTCCAGCTCTACGTAATTTGCTAATGAATGATTATCCTATTAAAGCCATTAAAGTCTCCTAAAGACTCACGCGAAGATGGCTACGAATATTGTGCATGCCGATTGACTGCGCGCAAAAGTTGACTTTAAAAACCTCTCGGAGAACACAGTTCTTACTAATTATACTTTAAGAATTTTATAAAAGTTAGATAGGTCTACGTCACTAGTTAACTAATAATTAATATTTGAGGAAAAGATAATCAACTTTAGGCAGAATAATAATCAAAAATTCGAATGTCAATACATCAATCAAATTATGGGACTATCTCTAAAGTATATTTTATCAGATAAAAATCCGATACCTAAATAATGCTGAGAAGGTTTGAATATGTTGAGAGAATGGATGAAAGGCGACTAACGAATGGGATTTATAAAGCCGCCGTTAGGGGACGCTCTAGAAAGACATACAACGACCTAATTTGTTAAATGGTTCCTCCAAAAAGGTCAGATGCGTAATACTCGCAATCAGCGCGTAAGTACATATGAAAAAATATATTAATGAGATTCTGTAGTTTCTAAAAAACAGAAAGTTTATCAAGGAAAATTCAAAATCTAACCCGGTCGGAAGTTATCACGTAAAATGGACTTATGATTTCTTCTTTTTCTTGTAAAGAAACGGTTATTATCACCTTAATATTTTTTTAATAGTTGATTTGAGACTCTCCTCCTTTTTTGAAGCCGGTTAATAAGTGAGTGATAATAAGCGATAATCGCTATCACTTTTCGACTTGCGCAAGCTGTTTCTGCGCTCTCTATGACATTCTCAGCAGCAGCTCGTTTGAATTTGTGCCCAGTTAATAGCAATAGGCTAGCCTACTACATCGGCGTTAAAGACATACCGTTATTCTCTGATTAATACTCCTCTGTCTAACCCTTTGGGGGATAAAGCTGTGATGGTATGTTTTTATCTACTCTGTTATCACGATGCGACCGAATGATAACGTCATTTATTATGAACATACCGTATGTTTCTAAAAGGACATTGGATATTAAAGACATAGACATTTTAGTACTTACTTATTGCCAATACGTTGAGTTAAGTCTTGACATAAACTGCCTCAAATGGTTATATGGCTGATTGCCATACCCATATACTCGTAGCAATGCTCGTATCAATTTTATTTCAAAACCTCATAAGTAAGGCCCTGCCTTATAAAGTTTTGAAATAAAATCGGCTAGAAATACGAGTACCCCATACACTGTTAAGTTACAGATCCCAGGCTCGTCCCAAGTTAGAATCCATGACACTTCTAAATTATGAATGTGCATCTTAATAAATAAATTATCGCGGGAAAAGAAAGCATGGTGTGGAAATATGAATACTGAGATTTTTTTGAGGTGTAAGTATGCCTTGTGAGTACTATAAAAGTACAAAAAATCCTCATAGATCGTCGTCATCAACTAAAACCCCGCACTTGCCTTAGACTGCACTACCATAGGATTCATGATATTGATAATTATCATCACCATCATCATCATCAGCCTATACTAGTCCACTGCTGGACGTAGGCCTCCCCTAGGGTGCGCCATTTCACCCTGTCCTCCGCTTTTCGCAGCCAGCTTCTGCCAGCAACCTTTCGCAAATCATCACTCCATCTTGCCGGTGGGCGTCCTACACTACGTTTGCCGAGTCGTGGTGTCCACTCGAGAACACGTCTACCCCAACGGTTGTCGGTTCTTCTACAGATGTGGCCAGCCCATTGCCACTTCAGCTTGCTAATCCGGTGCGCTATGTCGGTAACTTTGGTTCTCTGTCGGATTATCTCGTTGCGGATTCTGTCCTTGAGAGAGACTCCGAGCATAGCACGCTCCATAGCACGCTGAGCGACTTTAAATTGATGGACAAGCCGCACTGTAAGTGTCCACGTCTCAGCACCGTAGGTCATCACTGGTAGGACGCACTGATTGAAAACTTTTGTTTTCAAACTTTGCGGTATGGGTGATGAGAAGACCTGACGAAGTTTTCCAAATGCTGCCCAGCCCAACTGGATTCTCCTCTTGGCCTCCTTCTCGAAGTTGTTTTTACCAAATTGCAAAACCTGCCCGAGGTAAGTGTATTCCGAAACAACTTCAAGAAGATGGCCATTTACAGCAACACATCATCACCATCATCAGCTCGTATTCGTAAACGCCACAGTTCTTAAAGAGGAGAGTCCCTCGCGTAGGCTACAATGTTGCACTGTTGTCGATGTTATTGAAATGAAGTTTTACGTTCAAGGAACACGTAATTACTGAAAAGTTTTAAAGACTTTCATTGGTTAAAATTCAAGATAGGACTAAACTTCTTTTGTATGGAGCGCGAGCAGAGACTATCCTCTTAAAAGTGAACGCCACAGAGCCCGATCTTCAGTTCTTATCATTCCAGTATACCTTCCGCAAATCATGACATTCACAACGACCTAACCCCTAACCTAACTTCAGTCTAATCCCTTATACTGTGAGAGAAGACTATGCCCAGCAAAGAGTTAATAAATCGGCACCCTACGTGTCGATATATCCATAACAACATAGAATATCTAAAAGCTCCCCATATTCGTTATGATAGTATGAATTTATTTGTTGGTCTTAAAATGTAGGTCACTAGAACAAACGTTAATTCGCTAAACTATAATTATATTTATTTAGGAACATAATTAAAGATTGTAATGATAATGTATACCGCTGAAATAGTATGAATACGTAGATGGACTATATCGTCTTCATTAACTATTCTTCACTAACTTCAGCCTGCGAATTCATCTGCGTAAACTTCAAAATTGGTTTCAACCTTTGTAAAAGTATCCTACATGATAGCTCAGGTTATAAACTCTGTTCTTTGTATCTGTAGGTTCAATTTCATCCAAATCCTTTCAGTCGTTTTTTCATGATTGAGTAAACAAAGTAGGATGGATTGACCGATCCGATATTTTTTATTTTTTTCTGTTTATTTAAAGTACCTAGTTCAAAGTTTTCCTCTTTGTGGCCACAACACTGAATCATGTAAAAACATGGAAATTCTGAAATAATGTCTAATATTTCTATATACTTACTTAATTGTGATTCCTACAATTTAACTGCATATTACCTATTCAGGTTTTAATAAGAACTCGCTAATTAATATTCCTTTCGTTTGCAAATATATGTAACCTTCTTAACTAGTTTTTCCAGCTCGCAACACACAAGTAATAAAACCTCTTCACGTGTTAAACCTCTTTTGTCATTTAAATGTTTTCTTCTCTAACCATTGTCGCTGATTGCCGTTACAATTGGCTTGGCTCCAGTGCCTGACTTCTAGAGAAATATTTATAAACACTGTGTGTGAATCAAAGGCTGATACAAAACATGAGTGTATCAATCAATAATTGTCATTCAGCAATGAGGAATCAACGGTGAAGAATGCCGTGTGATCGCCGATACAATGTTGATTGTAAATGGTAATACTTTATGTATCATTATATAATGATGATAGCTATGAAACCCATGATATTGGCCATAAATAACTTTTGAAAGTTCCAGTTCCAATTTTAAATACCTAATCAAAATATGATTCCGATCGAATGTAATCCTATTTGCCTTCTACCCTTTCCAGCTGATGCTGCAGAGATTGTTGACGCCCTTTTCTAACTTTTATTATAAAAGAGCGGTATTATTTTATATAGTCTAGTTTCATTTTAGTTAGTACGGTAAGAGTTGCCTGATAGAAGTCGTCACGTGAATAAAAAGGTCTCAAGACGTTCAGTATCGTCCGCCGTAGTTCAAATATTATTGTCAATTGCTTTCCAAGAAAATTAAGTAAGTCTGTTCGAAATAAATAAGCCGGTCTGAAGTTGTCCGCAAGTGGTTTAGCAGTGGTTAATTTTAAAAGAAAGAGCCGGTGTGGAGATACTTGGCGTAGATTTTTTTTTCAGTACTAATTTCGATATTTATGTTATAAAAACACTTAATTAAACGATTTTACCAGCGCAGTTCGGAACGGCTAACTTCAGAGAGGCTTAGTTATTTCGACAAACTGTTCTATTAAAACTTGATAAGTAGGTACATAATCTGTGTCAAACAGAATTTACCTATATTAACAAATAACATATAATTAATGATAGAAGGAAGGAAAATACTAATTACGATTACAGGTTTCGGAATTATGTTGTGAACATGTTTGGATTAGGTACAAATCTGTCCAAAGGACACTTTTAGTCATTTTAAAAACAGGAAAGCCAAGCAAGGTTAAAATGACCGCTGGATCTGCAAGTTTGAAATTCGAATTGATTCTGAAATAGTTTTGACCTTTTTACATAAGTAACCTTCTTTTTTTGCTGTCGGGGTTGGAAATGCTTTATGCACTATCCACCACCCTGGGGAGAGCGATGGGGTGTGTCGGACTCCGCTCTGAAAAGAGCGATCTACCGACTAAAACCAACCTCGGCGTTTCGCGTCACCACTTCAGTGCCGGGAATACGGGAGCGTTGTGACATTCCTCCGCAAAGTATAAGTAACCTAACCTAACATAACTGTGTACTTATAAAAATACTTAAAATTGCGACTGTACGACTTTGTAGTAAGCTAGCTTTCCACCCGCGGCTTTGACCGCGTGGTGATAATATTATATAGCCTATGTCACTCGGGAATAATGTAGCTTTCTATTGGTGAAAGAATTTTTCAAATCGGTCCAGTAATTTCAGTGCCTTTTCAATGCAAACAAACAATCAAATCTTTCCTCTTAATAATATTACTTATTAGTTTAGATGTATGTAAAGATTTTAGCGCAAAAAACTGCAGAATCTTTTGTGATTTTAGAAAATGAAGGATTTTTTACATTTTTCATATTCGCTCAGGTTTTTGTCTTTCACTAACATTAAATTTTGCCTTCTTCTAGCTTCTATGAACTGCTGAGTTACGTCTTGTTTAACTTTTAACGATAAAGCAAAACTGTGTAGTAGACTCAGAAAGTAGTAACAAGCTTTAAGGTGGTTTAGAAAATTATTAGACGGAAAGGATAAAAAAATATTTCTTATATGTAACTATATTTTCTCTTCTTCTCTCTCTCACTCCTCACAGGAACGTTATAAGCAGTTACTTAAAAATAATTGAGCCTGTCTGAAGTTAGCGACGCGGATAAAATTATGTATGTAGTTATATGTTTTTTATACATAAAAATTGAATTTTTTTTTTTTTTTTTTTTTTTTTTTTAAAACAAAAGTTTACTAGCGATGTGGGTCACACATTGCTAGTATTCTTGTTAACCCCTCGTGCTAAGCTAAATGCTTGTGTTACGAGTGGGTTCACGTCGGTAGTGCAATGTGTGGGGTTCGAACCGGCAACCATATGATCGCAAGTCCGACGCCCTAGCCATTAGGCTACCGACGCTTCGATAATTAGTACGGAAAACAATTAGAAAGTCATTACATTACCCCAATAGTCTTTACATAGACTACAATAAAAATTACCACTGCTTAACCACTTGCAGACAACTTCAGACAAGCACATTTATTTCGAAAAAAAAAACGTTTTGATGATATACCTATATAATTGTCTGATAGTGTTTTTGAATCAGTATAGTTAGGTATCCAATTTTCTTTTCTCATGTAATTTTGTTGTATGTAATGAATATACTCGATAAGTCTTCCTGTGTGGTTTTAAGTGGGCGTCTGGAGAGACTGTAGTATCATAACCGAGGTATAAGTGCAGTTGCGATGCGCCTGGCAACAGACACAGTCCCATGAACCATGGTTAGCGAATGCTTACTCGGCTCTATGGCACCGCATAACCGCTGGGCGCTGTCAGACAGGTTAGGGGTGGCAGACAGGCTATTTTCAAAGATTTTTTGCTCTCCCATTCTATATTACTAATAATAAGTACTACACTATTTACCAAACTTAATGGCCGCTCTGAAATAAAATGAAACTATTAAAACACACGGTGGAACGGTTGCAAACAGACTATATTATTTATAAGAAAATAATAAAGATTCATAGACATAGCACTTCAACAAAGGAGGTGGTGTGAATAGTATTGAATATATAGTATGTATTTATTCTAATTATTTTGATATACATATTTTAATAGAAACAATATTATTATTTTTGTAAATAGATCTTTTTGAAGACACTTTTACAAGTCCATGTTTTAAATTTTTTTTTTTTTTTTGTTTTAAATTTTTTTTTAGGTAGATGGCGCTGACATTTCCTGTCTGACGATCTCTGAAAAGAAACGTCGAAACAAACTCAGAGAATCATAAAGTTGCTTTTAAATGCGGTAATGCAAAGAGATAGGTGTGTTTTGCACTGACACTTATTAAAGAAGAAAGAAAGAAAATAAATTTATTCACATAGACAGGACGCACACAAAATACATTTTTATATGAACAAAGAAGTAAAACTATTGCGGTAGTATGCGTCACATCCACGCGAAACGGCCCTCGCTCAGCTTAATGCTATGACTCGTGCGGAATGCAGAATCACAGTGCTGATTTTCAGCGACAGCCGGTGACATTATTACAGATTATAGCGGCCATAAATATTGGTGATACCCATAGGTACTTGAAGAAGACGACCCTCCTCCTTCCCTCCCTACGTTCGATACCTCACTGCCTTCGCACTTCGTAGCCAAATCTGTTTCCTACAAAACTAGTTTTAGCGCACATTACGCAAACATTTTTGTTAGTACAAACGTCATTACACTTATTTAGTTATGTCCGAGTCATGTTGTCTTCGAAATGCAGCAATCGATATATTTGTGGCTGCTAGCTGGTTTTATCTGGCAAGTTCTTAGCTATCTTCTAGTTAGATTAATAAGTTTAAGAGCCATAGTAAAATACATAGTAGCTTTTCAGTAATTTATTTCGTAGGTACTTAATTTATCTTTTTTATTATTCTAGTCGTTACTGTCCCACTGCTGGGTAAAGACCTTCTCCAACTCCTTCCAGGTACTCTTTTCTTGCGCACCTCAAACCAGCTCTCGGGGTATGTTGTATGTATTTTTATTACTTGAGGTTTGCTTAGAAACGAAAAATGAATGCCCATTAAAGATATAAGAAACAAAATATATGTATAACAAAAAAGAAAAATGCACTTAAAATACAGGATTAAAGAGATTGTCTGTTATATATTCTACGTTTAAAATATCGATGCTGTCGTCATATTTTTCTAGCTGCCGAGGCAGACAAATTGGCAATTAATTGCTTCTGACGTAAAAATCAAATAATTGCCTGAGGGACCATAAAAATCTTAAAACCAACACCTGTTTAAGGTGTGGCAGAGTCTACAGTCTACAAAACTTTAACAAAAACTTGAGCAGACCAGCACCAACGGTCAAACGTCTGTCCTGACTGTACAAAGTCAACGAACTTGTTTTATAAAGTCATATTATTATTAACTATTACCACTAACGAACTGTGCATTCCAGAATTATTAGCTAATTGCAACTTTTTTTTTTGTTTACTAAACTCGTTTGGACGAGAACGTTTTAGACATGTGACAGGTTGCGCTCGATCAAAGATTCCGTTTTGTAATGTTGTTTAAACATTGTTGGTAGATAATTAATTATCTAGTGCCTAATTTAGTGCCGCACGTAATTTTCAAATTAATTCATATTCATAGAAAGTAACAGTATACATGTGATACATTTACGCCTAAACTGCCAATCCAGTTCTGATGAATTTATTTTGGTTTAGAGATAGGTTAGACCTTGGAAAAACATCTCTACATTAATAAATTTCACCCCGCCAGAAGGGGTGAAAATTATTTAATAATTGTTTGAATATTTTGTGTCATTTAATGTGAATGTGAATGAAATCTAGTTCCAATTAGGATACCGGTATTTCGGATGGTTTTTTTCATTCAATAATGTTCACTTCGATTCACATCTTATTTTACACTATTTGACAAGGCCATTTAAAATATTTTGACTTCATATTAAATGTACTTATAATTGTAAATTGTATATCTAATGGCTAACAAATTAAGACCTGTTTAATTATAAGTTAGTAACTAATGAATCCATATTATTATTATTTAATTTTATTATTTTGTATATTACCTCTACTAACTATAATTTGAACACCCTGCATGACTGTGTCCTCAGTATGTCAACGCATATTTTTGACAAATAAATCAGCTTTATCTCTTATATCGGGGGCACCGTCTATTTGTGATCAATCTCGGATGATTATCAAAATCTAAACTAATATTATAAAGAGGAAAAATTTGTGTTCTGTATGTATGTTTGTAATGTTTTCACGCAACAACTAGACCGATTTCAAAAATTCTTTCACCATTACAAAGCTGCATCTTCACTGAGTGACATAGGCTACATAGCATTTTAAAAAAAATAGGATCCCTAATAAAAATGCAATAATATGACCCAAGGTGTGAAAACACGGGCGAAGCTGCGGGCGGAAAGTCAATCACATCAATAAGATAGAAGTATTTTTTTTCTACAAAGTGATGAAACAAATTGTCCTTATTCGTAAAGTTAGGGCAGCCCTACGGCCGCGGGTCATTCCCGGTGGTCCTGGCCTGTGACCACAAGCGTCAGCCAATACTTGTAACAACTTATTAATCATACTCGGTATTCCACATTCTGCATTTTCAATGCAAGTTTATGTCCCTTTGTTCTACATTCTTTAGTCGGTTGGAATACCTTTTTACTTTTATTGTGTTTTTTCCTTATTAAGGAAATAAGTAGTCTAATTCATCATCCAAGATCCATCATTGTGACAAGCTGTATTAAGTTGTATTAGCACTACATCAGATTTGATAAACCACAAGTCCTTGCAAAAGAAAACCGATTCCTACCTAGGATTTTTCGCGAGGCTATTGAAATTAAAAAAACATCAAAATTTCAATAGAGAAGTTGGCTGGGTCTTACCATCTGCTTGGAACCATTTAGATTCCATTAAATCCAAGCACAAGACTGTGAGACCTAAGGATACGGTGAGCTCTTTCTGCGTAACCGGATCAATAATCAACAAAATGTAGGGTAGCTGTTGATAATTTTGACATTCGGACGACCAACACCTAAGTCCACCCGTGATCATGGATGCTGTAAAGGATCCGAAACGTCGGGAATTAAAAATATCGATATAACGCGATAAAATTCGTAAAAAGTAGTTTTATTTCAATGTCTAATATTCGCGTAAGTGTTAGAAACCAGTAAGCTGTATTATTTTCTTGTTTCATTGTTGTTACCATTTAAAAGCTAACTAGCAATGTGGGTCGCACGTTACTATTAATCTTGTTAACCTCGTACTAAGCTAAATGCTTGTATTACGAGTAGATTCACATCGGTACTGCAATGTGTGAGTTTCGAACCGGCAACCACACGACCGCAAGTCCGACAACATAGCCATTACGCTACCGCCGCTTCAAAAATATTATATTTTGACATATTTAAACATTTGCACGTATTTATATTTACCACATAATAAGATATCAGTAATTACATAACCACATTAAATTACCCTTACTTTCCCTTTAATTAAAATGTTAATTAAATAAATTATGTTTAATTACTTAAATAATAAAAAGCTTCGTATTAAAATTAATGCATGTTATTTATTAGGTATATTAGTAACACAATGTTTACGTCCCATGCAATATGGGGTGAGCCTATCGCCATTTACCGGGCACATATCCAAACGCCAAGCTACTAATGAGAATTTTATAAACAAATCGAATAGCTCTTTCCTCGGCCTGGGAATTGAACCTTAGACCTCAACCGCAGCAGTTGCGCTTAGGACCACTAGACTTTTAAGGCAGTTCTTAAAAAGATATCTTTGTGAAATAAAATTACTTTTTACGGATTTTGTCAAGTTATAAGAATATTATTGACATTATTAAATCCTAACGCGACCTCGGACCCTGTAAGGGGTCTGAAAATCCTTTACAGCGTCGAATGACAAGGTAACCTGAATGCTGAAATATCGGACGTCTTGATACTATAATTAGGTACCTACCTACTTACAGTTTGTTCGAAATAAGTGTGCTTGTCTGAAGTTAGCCGTTCCGAACTACCGCGCTGGTAAAATCTTATAATTATTTTTTATACATAAATATCGAAATTAGTAAAGAAAATAATCACAAACGTGAAACATTTTTTTTTTTAATAAAAAAGCTTACTAGCTATATATGAACCCAAGTGTCTTTCAATGACTGTTTCTATTAAGAAAGAAAAGAACTTACTACTGCAAAACCATTTGCGGACAACTTCAGACAGGCTTACCTTGTTATTTCAAACAAACTGTAGGTACAGCTCAGCTATTAGCAATCCGATATTTGAAAATGTTTTCAAGATTCCAAAATTAAAATTTTAATTTAAAATTTAAAAAGTGTCCCCGAAACAAAAGAGAAAATTCTATTTTCAATAAATTGCAAGGTGCCAAATGCCATAAAAAAAAACAAACGTCGCCAAGTATAGGGTAAACAACCCAGTAATAGGCCTGTTACTAATCCGACGTGGATAGATGGTCATACTGGTTTTTTAGTCGACCATTTTTTGTGGTCATTTTTTAATACGGCCCGTGAGACCGGACTTGGTCATAAAAATGCAATGCGCGTACGCAGTCGTGAACACAACGAGTTAAGGCGATTAGTGAAGTTTGAACTAGAAGCTTTCGCTGTTGGAATTTTAAAGAAATAACTGTCGAAAATATGTAATCACAGATTAACTGTCTAGGTACTTCTTTAGTTAGAAGAAAAATAAGAAAATATCAGAGGTCTATTGTTCAAAGTTCTTTTAACGTTACCTACTATCGCACAGTGCAAACCTCATTACAAAAAAAAGCATTTTAATTGTTTTCTTTTTTTTTATTACACGTGACTTATCTAGTAGGTACCTACCTAGTTTATTTAATAAAAACTTATAAACAAAAAATCAGACCGGTGCGGCTTAAAACCACCTGCAAGTTTTTTGTTTGTAAGTCACTTTGCTAATATGTTCCTTTTATATGTATATTTATGATGACAGTTGACGATATTTATGACGATATAGAATCAGCAATTATTATGCTATATATATACCATCTGAAATATCGGAGAATCGATCATTATTAAACACCAACTAGTTTTTATGGTTTTGAAATCACAACAACTTAATTTTGTAAACCAAAACGAAGTAAAGGAACACAATTCAGACTAACGACAGCATTTTTCAATTCTGAGAAACTCCAAACTTGAACATGTCTTGTGCATTATTCCCTTAGGAACGATAAAAGGCATAAATTACCATTATAAATTTAGGAACGATGAACCTTACGTTATTGTGATAGCGATTGTTTTCGTTTGTTGTTAGTGCACAAAAAGTGCAAGGCAATACAATCCTTATGTCGAACAGCAATAGCGTAGTTTCATTATTGAAATGAATATTTAAACCTTTTTTAGTTGGAAAGCTGTTGTAAAAGGAATAGAAGGTAATCTCTAACACCGTGCTATTGTAGCATGCGACAATGAATTATTTGTATTTGAGAACAGGGCTTAAAGTTGTTTGTGGGCCTGCTGTAGGAAGGCATTTCGCGAGAGAGGCAGAGGGGCTCACGGCATCTCTCGGCTGCATGTTTGACGGGTTCCGTGTTACTCACGCCCGCCCTGCGCCCGCGCAGCACCGCCGCCCCCCGGCTTGTCTGCTTCGGCGCACAGGCTGCGAGGCTACCCGTCTAGAAGCAATTATGTGTATTAAAAGAGTATGCGTACTGACATTTTGTGGTGTAATCCGGGCTATTGTGGTCATTTGACCTTTTATTAATAACGTCATCCAACGATAGAAAGTATTACTACAATTGTCTATCCGCTTTAGGTGGATACTATACATACATGATGTATGGCACAAAGCTAACTGCTTAGTTATATGCAAAACAACGGTTCTGAACTTAGGAGTTACCTATTAAAACTAATAAGTAATTGCAATAAATTAAGATCGAAATCCTACAATCTCAAACGGCCTTTTTTAGTATATATTTTAATATACTTAGTTACAGCCAGCAGTTAGCATTAGTACACCTCTGCCTAACCCTTCGGGGGAAAATAGGCGTAATGGTGTGGTAATGCTTATTTAGTCAAGAGGATAATAATACACACAGGTATAATAATAATATAGTTACAGGATAAATATTTCAGCACGGAAATCTGAAATTCAAACGGACGGATTAAATGACAATATAATGATTAATTTTCAGTTTTACAAAATTACCTTATCAAAAAACCTTATTGGCATAAACATTAATTACATTTATCTAAAAGCAAAGAAAATAGTTGTAGCTTACAATTTCCTGTTATATCTCTGCTAACTGCTAACTATTTACCTTATTAGAGTTGAAACTATAGTAACTATAAAACCACTAAATAGTTAGGTACTAGTTTCAACAGTTTCTTGTTTCAGTCGCAGATTTGTGAAAATTTACAAGTTATACCAATTTTGAACACCATACACCCGTTCCGTTCAGTAAAAGGGAAAAGTCCAACAAAATTACCTAGCATAAACACCCTGTAATTAAATAATATGAAAAAAGATCAATAAATCGGAAATAACATTGTATTCAATTCAACTCTACAGGTATCCAAAGGTCCAATAAGAATATAATAAATAAATAATCTAACTGTTATCAAGGTGCGATGATACGCGTTTGATATATCAAGCTCACTTTATCTGATATGTCAGTTATTGGGACAGCTACCCTTGGCACCTTACTTTTATATCTTTGCGCCATTCGATGACAGCCTAGATTAGAAAATATTATGACGTAATGTTTTTTTAATACTTTTTTCTTTTATTCACTTCATTCGTTGTCCTGTGGAATCCTTTTTTAAATCTTACCGTACCAAGGAGTTCACCTAGCTAACTTAGGGATATTTAAAGTCTACCTTAAAAAAACTTTATGATAATGGATATCTTCGGCCACTGTAGATGATGAACTTTAAAAAAAAAAATGTTAGAGATACACAGGTAAAATGCATCAGCAGACCGGCTGTCGGATTGATTGATGACATTGAAACGATCTCAGGAAAGCCTTTCTTAAACTAAATATGTTATTATTAGTGCAACATTGTATTCGTGCCTCGCAAGCACGATCCGAAATTGTCTAGATTTTAGATCTTGTTTATTCATCTGTCATCACAAGTAGCCAAAAGTATTACATAATAGGAGCATCACAGCAATATTGCCTTTACCTTTCGGAGCGTACATTCAAGATGTCAGATGTCCATAAAGGCCAAAGCCTGCTGCTATAGCTCTTTCTTCAAAAAGCCTGTTCAGCTGTTCCTATCCTGTATTATACGGCGTTTCTAAAATATATGGCATACATAAAATTCAAATTCAATCATTTATATATTATATTCGTTAATTGATTATTAGTTATTTCGAAAAAAATATTTTATCTTATGTATGCCAGAGGTAATGAAAAATGTATTAATAATAAGGAATGAAATTAGCTATAATACTGTTGTAAAAAAAACTCTATTATAAAAAATCTGTATCTATAGTTTTCACAAGAAATTATTTAAACCGATTTATTATTAACTAGCTTTCCGCCCGCGGCTTCGCCCGCGTATACGTTTCTTGTAATTTTACGGGATAATATTATAAAGCCTATGTCACTCAGGAATAATGTAGCTTTCTATTGATGAAATAATTTTTCAAATCAGTCCAGTATTTTCAGAGCCTATTCAATGCAAACAAACAAACAATTAAATCTTTCTCTTTTATAATAAGTTTAGATTATTAAAATGTGTCTGTACTTCCCTGCTCTCTTACAGTCATAAGTTAGACCAAACTGTTCATAATAACCACACAGCTGTGAAATATTATATTGGTAAACTTATCACAACCGAAATCTCTGAACATAAGTACTTTGTGGCAATGCGCACCTGAGTGAATCATTTCCGGCGAATAATTCTTATGTGGCGAGTCATTTAAATTATCTTATTTACATCTACGAATAAATAATATTTACATACTAAGGAGGTATTGTGTTCCGGATTTACTTTTTTAGTAAAACCCCTAATAATTTTTATACAATAGGTACTAATCGGGTCATCGGGTCAGGTCCCGACAGACGTTGTCTATCTTAGCTGATAAATATTCAATTCGAACTGGAATAAATAATAAAAAAACGGGCGAAGTTAAAATAGTTGTTATATTTTCTGATATATTTTTTTTTGGCGCAATTCTTGTTTTTTTTCTGTAAACACCTACAAAATATAAGAACACTTTAAAAATAATGACGAATGAAATCAGTAAAGGCTTTCTCAAGTTATGGTGTGACCAAGGGAGTGATTCATTTTTATCTAAATGAAAAGTAGAACCCAATAGAAGGATGGCTTGCAATGGAGGGTTCCATTGCAAGCCATCCTTCTCGGTATCTCGCCACTTCCATAGAGTTTTTTCTCCACAATGTATAACATATCATCAGCCTTTCTAGTCGGCTGACGAGCGACACTTCTCTTCCAAATCCTAGGTCGACTCCGATACTTTCATGCCTCACCTGCTGGCTTGTTCTTCGGCTTGTATATCATTATTTAATGTTGTGACCAGGACCACATCGATAGTCTTACTCTGGACCCTCAGTTGATCATTCTCTGATTCTTAATGGGTATGCCTTTATCTTTTTCCTAAAAAAAACTAACTAACAATGTGGGTCGCACATTACTACATGTACTAAGCTAAATGCTTGTTACGAGTTTCTTTACGTCGGTAGTGCAATGGGTGGGTTTCTCACGAAACACATGATCGCAAGTCCGAGGCGCTAGCCATTAGGCTACCGCCACTTATATGCGTCCAAACCAATTTTACTGAACTCAAAAATTGACACGAGTAACCTATCTATATGTTATTCTTCATCTATCATCACAGATTGCGAAAAGTATGAGTGGGATATCAGAATACCTTTATCGCAATCTTGAAGACTGATAAGGAACCTTCAATATTGCCGCCTCAGAAATGTCGGTTAAGCCAATGTCCCAATATCGTGGGTGCTAGAACTTTATCTATATCGATAGATAATGGTATAGAAATATACACTCGTCGATCTTGTTCCAATTTACACGACGTTTTCAAGGATTTCACAGAAATTACCTTGAATTTTTTTGTTGTTCCTAAGACAAATCATATGTCTTATTAAGTGTATATTGGGTCCAATCCATACAACATACCATCACGCCAGTATTCCCCGAAGGGTAAGGCAGAGGTGTACTGAATGCAAATTGTACACACAGTTCGACGGTATGTTTAAGTCCCATGTAATAGGAGGCGATTCACCGGGTACATATCCAAATTTCGCTAAGCTCAGCTCTTTGTAATCTGGAAGTTAATTAGCGTCGTGTTGTCGTGAAGTTCGATAAAACTCCTCCAAGAAACATCTCATTTTAAATAGAAGTACTTATGATTAGTTATATCTTCTCCGATAGAATATCGACGTCAAGTAGCAGTATGCTAACTGTTGCGTTTCGTAAGGTGAGTATGGAGCACCGGAGGCCCAATTCCTCCCTCAGTCCCCTTCCTTCTCTTTTCCTCCTTCCCCTCTCATTCCTTAAATAAGCTCGGCAAAACATTTACAACTCCTTATGTATTGCAAATGTCCATGGGCGGCGATGACTACTTACCATCAGGTAGCTCAACTACTCGTTAAGGACCATCCATAAAGTACGTCACACGTTAAGGGGGGGAGTGGGTCGACGAAGTGTGACATTGTGTGACTAGGGGTGGGAGGGGTCCAAAGTTTCATGACGTCACATTTGATAATCTTATAGATACATCTGATAAGCAAATTTAAATGCTTGATTTGATGCTTATCGGTTGAGAAGCAAATTTTCGACAGATGTCACTGACGTCGCCTCAAATACAAAATGTGAAGGCAAATTAAAAAATGTGAAGGCAAATTTCGACATGGCGCGTGGGAGTCGCGGTGGCTTAGCGGTCATAGCGTCTGGTGTACTTAACCAGAAGACGCTGGTTCGAATCCTGCCCGCGGTCGTATTTTTTCTTCACTAAAATAACTTGATGCTTATATTTCAATGGAAATAAAACTAAATTCGGAACTGCTGTTTTAATTAAATAATTTACTAGATTTAAAATTGCAAAAATATGATATAATATGATGACGTCACACTGGGGAGGGGGGGGAGGTGACAATCTGTGACCAGGATGGGGGAGGAGTCAAAAATTCATGAAAATCGTGTGACGTACTTTATGGAAGGCCCCTTAGCCGAGTCCAGCCGAGCCACAGTCTGCTCTCAAGTCATTTGACTTTTAACCTATACTGCCCCGACCCGTGTAGGTATCAGTCTCCAAGCTATATACTACCAACTACTTCGAAACCTAATTGAACAAACAATCAATAACAATGGAGTCACCCAGTTAATTTTAGCGTGTCAAATACAGGTCAAACAAATTCATCATACTTAAAATTGTAGACTGCCTCACTGGTCTAGTGGTCCGCGACTGCTTCGCTAGATGCCTTGAGTTCGATTCCCGGATCGAGCAAAGTGTTATTGGGATTTTCTATGAAATTATCAGTAGCAACTCGGAATATGGCCGATTAATGGCCATAGGCTCACCCCCTATTACATGGGAGCTTGACATGCCGGTGAACTTTGGGTGTACATTAGTACACCTCTGCCTAACCCTTCGAGGAAAACAGGCGTGAAGGTATGTGTTAAAATTTTAACTGTACAAGCAAAAGGTTTTGGCGTAGTATTGTACAAGTACCTATAAAAACAAAACTCAACAATCTGATGTGCACACAAAATTCAACGTTCATGCACGCCGTCCAAACAAGTTATAAAATGTCAATATTCCTAAATTGACAAATACATAGTTACTTGTACAATTTGCTGGAATACTCATGACCTAGCCCGATCGCTACCCAATACCCATAAAAATCATTAACAATACTTTGATTATGTCTGAAAGTACACATACTATACCATTCAATATATAAATTCAAAACTATATATCTTAATAGGATACACTGGTACTAAGATTTATTAGCTAATGATTCTTTAGAAACTTTTTTTTTTTTATGTGTTAACTCGGCAAACGAGCAGGCGAGCTACCTGATGGTAAGTAGTCATCGCCGCCCATGGACATCTGCAAAACCAAAGGAGTTGCAGATGTGTTGCCGAGCCTATTAAGGGAAAGGGAGGAGAAAGAGAAAAGGAGAAGGAAGGGGATTGGGGGAGGAATTGGGCCTCCGGCCCTCTCGCTCACCGAACGAAGCGCAGTAACGAAACGCTACTACTCGGACGTCGGTCTTCTGCGAGAGTGTGGTACTTCCCCGGTCAAGCCGGCCCATTCATGCTGCGAACAGCGTGGCCCTACCACAACAAAGTTAATTTATGTCGAAATTTGGCATGCAATATTATGCAATTTTACATAAATTTATGACCTATTTTACAGTATAAATGGCTATACAAGTTCTTACGCAATAGACCGTATTGCTACGCTCTCCCATTGATAGATTGACGGGGCCAATTGCAGCTTGATCTTGCTTTATATTTGCTTGAATTCAGCCAGGAACCCTTTATCAAAATATCATTTCGATCATAAAATGAACCGCACCTCTTTAGATATCAAGGTTACAAAATTTACAGCCGATTATAACAAAAGGTGCGGTGATTCCATCGATAACAAATACAAAACTATGCAATAACAATAAATTGATAAAATAATCATTAATAAAATAAATTTTAATTGGTGCAAAATGGAACGGTGATAAAACATGGGTGCGATTTGCAATTATCACAACCAATCATGGTGAATTTATAATAAAGCAAATTAAATTGAAAAAGTTTTTAATGATTAATATGATAAGATTGGTGTTAATTTAACTTTACCGAACTCGAAGTAACCAAGGTTATATTTAACAAGAGTTACTCATTATTTATTGCGTTTATATTTCTGTTCCATATTAGGTCTACCGCATATCTATATGAAAGAAAGAAAAAAAATATATTTTGAAATAAAACAAAGAGACACTGAACATGATCGGTTGGGTTAAACATAATAATAAAAACTAAAAATCACAAATAAAAATATCAGTGTCAAAAAAGTTTCGAGATCAGCTGAATTTCATATGACCTAGACGCTGGTTTTCATTACATGAACTTCCTACTCCACGGATGTCGTAGAAACGAAACATCTGACACCAAAAAAACTTGAAGTAGTAGCAAATCTGTATAATATTGTAGAACCCCGCTTTTTTCGAAAACCCATCAGAAAAGTCGGTAAGAATGGTATTTCTACAAGAAAATCTAAATAAGTAGATAGAAATATGAATCTCACCCGGGAACAAAAAGCTAATTGCGAACAGAAAACTATCAGATACTTACATAGCTAAAATATATATATAAATATTGATATAAGTACAAAATACTGATATATTTACAAAATAATACAAGGTCAACATCATTGCAAGGAAAAGAGACACAGGTAAATATTGAACAAATTCTTGGAACTTAATTTATGATGCAGGTTAATTAACTGGGTTATTCCCAACAAGTTTACAAGATGGGAAGAAATCACAACTAAACTAAATATTATGTCTCAACTTGTATAAGACCCGTACTCTTATCGCAAACTGCACTTAAATAATTTAAATCACACTACCTATACCTATCTTTTTCTTTTATTGGTTAAGTGATCAAACAAGCATCCGTGCTATGGTTAGTAGTCGTCGCCGAACATGACTGCAACACCAAAGTAAGTTACTGATGCGTTGCCTACGCATAACAAACTACACAAAGCCGCAGTGCGGTTTGGAATATGTATATGGAGAGCCATCAAACTCTGAAAGGAATCGGCGGGTATGGCCCACTTTAAAGCTTTAATTGATTTATATAATTATTAAAAGGCAAACAAGCCTTCTCCTAGCGCTGAGTAGGAATAATCTGCGCATTATCACAAGAACCTTAACAGGACACTGCTGTTTAAACAAGCACATGTTCAAGCTAAGGCTGACCGATACGCGAACCTGCAGATATTGTGAAGAGGCTGATGTAACGCCACTTCACCTTCTGGGGGAATGCGGACCGCTGATACACAAGCGCAATGCATATCTGGGGAAATATGACTTTACCCCAGATGAAATAAGGGAGCTCGCCCCTAAGAAAATCCTACAGTTTACAGTAGCCCCAAGGTTTAGTAGTGACCTTTAAATCAACAAGTGACGATCACAAAAGACCGTCTGCGGGCGCAGTGATACTATAGCTCAAACCATCAAAGAATTAAAAAAATAGAGCAACTACCTCCCAAATTTTGTCTCCGCATAACCCTATTCACCCTAAGGTTAACTGGTAGAAAATGTCCGAGGCATTAAGTCCTTCAGTACCTATCGTTTTCTCATAAATAAATAAGGAAGAAAATTGTGCTGATCATACTCATTGTTGTTTACGTAAGTGGGGTTTTTGTTGCAGATATACGAGCAAATAAGGTAAGTAAACGGAGGTATTTACAAACGAATCAATGCGTAATAGAATTAGTCACAATCCGTACAGTACTGTATTCCAGGTCCATTTATTTCTATATTTTTACAAATAATATAAAATCATTTTTATAGAAATATATAAAAAATAGTAGTCGACCGGTATCGGGAACAGGACCGCTGCACCGGTAGCTTGGAGCCGGTGCAGCGGTGGTCAGGGCTCCAAGGAGAGGAACCTCCTAACAATACGCGCCGTGTCTAGGAGTACTGCTTTCTGTATTAAGCCCTTGATCCACCCACTCAACGAGAGCTTCCTTAGATGTTGATCGAGGCTCTTGGCTATGAGGGCAATCGCTGACACAACGATTGGTACAATGATTGCTGAATTCACTCCCCAAATGTCGACAACCTGGTCAACCAGTTCCATTATTATTATGTAGAAATTAAAAATCTTCACGCAAGTATACCTACATATTGTACGCCTGGAGCGGCAGGGAATAAAATGTGCCAATTATGGAGAGAGTAAAAGATGATAATGTCCACTTAACCCCTCTCTTACAGAGGTAAAACTGCTGATTTTGTGTAGAGTGTTACCACCGCAATAAAAAATATTCTGCCGCTAAGGAATAATTTTATAAAATAATTGCGTTCCAGTTTAAAAGACAATGTAGCTAGTGACATTATTGGCCATAGGCAGAGTTCTCAAGACGACCTTGAAATCCTCCATCCTCGAGAACCATGCGATTCATTGGTGAAAACAGCATGAAAATCGGTGCAGTAATTTTTTAATTTATCGCGAACAGACAGACGCGGCGAAAGACTTTGTTCAATAATATGTAGTGATGATTTATAATAATAGATTTTAAGCTCAAAATTACACAAAAATATAACTGAACCCATTATACTTCTTTTTGTGGTTTACTACACAAGCTATCTATATTTTCATCCAAGAATCAATTCTAAACATCAAATCCGCCGCTTAACACCATGCGAGCCGTGATAAAAACAATATATGTGTGGATTAACTGAATGTATTGCCAGCAATTTATGAGGGTCGAGATAAATACTACACGACAACTTAATGCTATAAGACGAACGAAAGTCGTAAATGGCAGGTCGTAAGATAAACCAATTGACACTGATAACAGCTAGTGTTTTAGTTACCGATTGTACCTGTTTTTGAAGGTCATACAAAACAGCACTGTCATGATTTTCATAAGAGGGTTAAATTGATCCATGCTTATGTTCATGAGTGCCTCATAAGTCTAGTCGTCCTAAGCGCGACTGCTACGCTAGAGGTCCTGGGTTCGATCAACAGGTCGAGCAGTGTTATTGAGTTTTTCTATGAAATTCTCAGCAGCAGGGATCTAAACATACCGGCGAAGTGTGAGTGTACATAAGTACACCTCTGCCTAACCGAAGGGTTAGGCATAAGGCGTGGTTTTCAGAATATCGACATCAAGTAACAGTATGCATACTGTTGCATTTCGTACGGTGAGTGGAGCGCCAGAGGCCCAATTCCTCTCTCAGTCTCCTTCCTTCTCCTTTTCTCCTTTCCCATTCCTTTTTCTTAAATAGGCTCGCAACGCATCTGTAACTCCTTTTGGTTTTGAAGATGTTCACGGGCGGCGAAGACTACTTACCATCAGGTAGCTCACCTGCTCGTTTGCCGAGTTATCCTATAAAAAAAGTGATGGTATGTATGTAGGTACCTACATATATTAATAATACAACTTTGCCCGATAGACTATAGTTCAATGCGAATACTTTGGAGCCCTTGTTTAGCTCAATCGTTTCCTTAACACTATTCGTGTTAAAGGTACGAATATATATCGCGGAGCCGAGACTTCCATATGATCTGTCTATTGAGCAGCCGCTATGATTGCATCCCGGCTAATGACTACCTATGTCTTTCTAACAAAAGATTTTTTTTAATAAGCGACTAAAACCATGACAACAATATTATTCTTCGAAATCATAAACTCAACAAAACAATAAAGCTTATTGTATGAACAATATATATAACAGTTTAGCACCGCGCTTGCGCATGGTGCGCACGTAGAAAAACAGTTTTTTACGAATATGCAATTAACATTCAAAGAGGTGACATTTCTTTGTGTTTTCGGTAAAAAGCGGCCGAGTGACCAGTGTGCATGCTAATGTAGTACTAACTACACGACATGGATAGCTATGGGAACGAGTTTGGACCACGACCCAGCTAAAAATAGCCAGAAAAGTGGTCTTGTTGTTACTATGACACTTTTAACAAGCGTCCGTTGTCTCCTATGGCCACTTACCATTTGAATTTGGGATGCATGTACACCTTTTTTTTACTTACGGGGGTAAGCTTTCAAAAGGCGACCGATCTTTATTTATTTAGTACATGGAGGATACCGCTAATAAAAATAAACAAAAGAAAGGACAATAGTCACCAGATAGACAAATCCTCACGTATAAAATATCTTTGGGGATAGGATGTGTAGGATTCTTACCCACTTAAACCACCTCGGGGACCACTATCAGCTCATGGAGGACAGCACTGTGTCCCCCCTTGTGGACCCCCTTGTGCAACGCCCGTAGGGCACATCCCTAGAGAGACTGTAAAGAGGTCTCCTTTAGGCTTGTACTACAGTAACGAGCACCAATATGTACACATTCAGTAAAATTCAATCACGATTTTCTCTAAAACTAGTGATTACAATAATTAGATGTTATGCTGAAAGAGCCTCTTAACAAATACTTTACTGACTTGTACAATATTCATACACATTCAGTCTATCATTAGTGAATGTGTAAATATTTTTGCTCGTAGCTGTACACCACACCGCCACAATCCGGTATCTTTAGGTCCCAAGGGGGCAGCCTAAGTATTGCTAATAACCGGGCACAAATCCAATCTCCGAGCTACTACTGAAAGAGATTCATAGAAAAACCCTATAATTCTACAAAACACTAGACTATATAGGGTAGGAAAACCCACAAAACATAACAATAGTTGTATATATTTAGGTACTTAGTTTAAATCATCGCTGTAAGTATTTCGTGCATCAATTGTTTAATAGTTAGGTGTATAATTAAACAATTGATGCACGAAATACATATATATATACATACTATTATATGGAAGCTGTAGTCCGTCACGTAGCTCCTGTGGTCTTCAGAAAATTGACCACCATTGAAACCACAGATTGTTGAGTCATCAATACATTTAGGTAAATTGGTATTACTGTTTTTTTTATACTATGTAGGGAGCATCAGTTTTCCTTGTGTATAAAACTTGCGAATTCTGATACTTTAATAAAAAAATCTGTTGTCATTGCAATATCGATTTTGTTATTAATGAGCAGTAATTCATAAATTGATATTTAGACAGCCTCATTAGTCTAGTGGTCCCAAGCGCGACTGCTACGCTTTAGGTTTCGGTTATTCCGATCGGATTTGCAAATTATTATTGGGTTTTCCATGAAATTGACAGTATTAGCTTGGTGTTTGTATTTGTGCCCGGTTAAAGGCAAAAGGCTTGACGCCTAAGATGAGGCCTAAACACACCAGCGTGGTGTACGCACGGCTACACATCAAGCTATACAAATCCTGTAAGTATATACTGAATTGACTGGATAGATGCTTGATGCTTGATGTGTAAATTGGTACACCTTACCCTTCGAGGAATACAGGCGAAATGATACCTATGTATGTACAATATTGTAATGTCTGTGTAGGCTAAGTTAAACCACAAGCTAAAGATAAATGAGTACATGTAACTTACGCAGTACTACTTACTTGGATATGAGTGGGTCAAGGTGTTTATTGGCAACGTCTGTATCTCGTTCTATTTGAGAGCATGGCCGGCGCATGGCTTTCTCGACTATCATAGTAGGCACGCTCATGATTTAGTTACTATATTATACAACTAACTTAACAGTATTTATATTAAATGACTATAGTAGGGCCGTATCGTCGTTAATTTTGTAGTAAACCCAAGGACGAATCTTCGGATCAAAACGAAATAACGACGGAAAATGATCCTACTGATTCCTGATCCACATGATTTTACTAATATTTGTCAACAAAATCTATACAGATATACCAAAATTGGAGTGTCTGTTTGTAAAATTAAAATAACCGCATTTTACTCAATGCATATGGATGTATACACGGTACAGTCGCCATCAGGTTGACATTGTGTGTATGTTCTCTAAAACGGCTAGACCGATTTTTACAGGGCGTGCACTGGCAGATAGCTGATGTAATAAGGAGTAATAAGGCAATTTTTTTTTAAGAAATTTATATATTAAATAGAATAGAGAAAAGCCGAGAATACACGCGAGCGAAGCCGCGGGTGGAAAGCTAGTTTTTAATAAAACTTGAAACTAGGGCCAATACTAGAAGCAATCACAATCGAACCTTAGTAGTTCGATTATCGTAGTGGGCAAAGATAAACGCGTCGTTTGAAGTTTTTCATATGTAGAAGATATTCCCTGTCCCGTAAATACCATTGCTTCATCCATGGTCAGGAGGTGCATCTACTGATGAACACAAGTACGTACTATCGACCAATTCAATATCTTACCACCATAAGTGCTATTCCTGCTTGCAGCGCTTGGCTGCTATATTAGCGCTTACCTACGCTCATCAACCAATAGCGTCGCAGCATTGGGGTATTTGCTTAGCCCCCTGCTTTTATTATTGAAAAATTGTTATTGTTCTATAATATTGGCCATCCAAAAAGGATCCTTTATATTGTTTTAGTACTATTGTTTAGCAAAAAAGGGCGGTGTATAGCTGTGGTCATCGTGTGCACGGGATTTTGTTTGCAAATTGGCTAGATATTGAGTTTGCTAATAGTACCTACTGATGTTCTGCGTTCAATTCCCAAGTCGAGCCAAATGTTATTGATTTTCTGCTCGGTTTTGGGATTTCTGCCAACGAGCTTGCATCTTACGAATTATATGGGTTCTGTTAACATAACTTCGGCGTCAATTAGGAGATTTCGACACGTTAAAAAAGGGAGCACAAACAGGATAGTAGATATATTTCCCTAACTACCAGCTTCAATTGTAATCAATTTGAATAAAATCCTATGACTACAAGCATGCAAATACTGGTATCTTGATCCTAAGACTTCCAGAATTATCTGTTGATTGACTTGTAACATGAATAAAGGTTGAGAATAATAAATTTTATCAGCTGCATCCGGATGGTCGCGTAATATTATTACGTACTCTTAAGAAATATTCACTTATGATTAGTGCGATGGCTCTGTGAGTGGATGCCGCGGCATAATTATCTTCTTCACCCTCTCCTCCGATTAAGAAACGTCGTGGTATCGCAGCAAAACCAAATTATGTCAATTTCCGCCTAAGTTCCACGGTGTTTAACCCCAGCATTACCGTCATGTACAATGATAGATAAAGGTAAGGGTAACCGTTTAAAATTTAGACACATAGCATTTGCCTGTTATCAAGGTTAACTAATGTCAAGTCACTTTGATAACTAGTCATTTTAGTGAAGGAAAACATCGACTGCGGGCAGGATTCGAACCTGCGTCTTCTGGTTAGATACCTTATTTATCTCTTCCGTGGATTCACCAGACGCTATGAACACTAAGCCACTGCGAGTCCCAGCCGCCAGGTCCAGGCAAATTTCGACCTGTACCTGATCTTTTATTGTAATTTTTTTTAAAGATACAGATTGGACCTCGTATTAGGACATACGCTATGTTATTTGTTATACATACAATCACGCCTGTATTTCCCGAAGGGTTAGGCAGAAATGTACTAGTGTACATCCACGCTTCGCCGGTATGTTTAGGTCCCATGTAATAGGGCGAGCCAATTGCCATTACCGGGCACAAATCCAGACTCCGAACTGCTACTGAGAATTGTATAGAATAACCCAATAACGCTTTGCTCGACCTGGGGATCGAAACCAAGACTTCTAGCGCAGCAGTCGCCATTGGAACCGCTAGACTAACAAGGCAGTCAGATGTTATCAATTAAAATTAACTAATTTGCTAAACACAAAAGTAATGCCGATAAACGGCAAGACAGCGAGATTAATATGATCTTGTCCGTTGCCGAGAGCGCTGCTATCTAAGGCAAACGTCAAAAATATGCCAATTCAATAGATTTTTTTTTAAATAAAAGCTTACTAGCAATGTGGGTCACACATTACTAGTATTCTTGTTAACCCCTCGTGCTAAGCTAAATGCTTGTGTTACGAGTGGGTTCACGTCGGTCGTGCAATGGGTGGTGTTCGAACCGGCAACCATATGATCGCAAGTCCGACGCCCTAGCCATTAGGCTACCGACGCTTCAATTTCATACATACATTTCAGAATTACTTTAATATTATTTAATACTAGCTTTCCGTGCACTGCTTCGCCTGCGTGGTTTCTCAGCTTTACTGCATTTAAAACTTTTCCCGTTTTTGCAACATTTTTCATTTATGCTCCGCTATAGATTACTAATGTTGACTGCCGCATTAGTCTAGTGGTCCTACGTGCGACTGCTACACTAGAGGTCCTGGGTTCGATCACCAGGTCGAGCAAAGTGTTATTGGGTTTTCCTATGAAATTCCCAGTAGCAGCTTGGAGTCTGGATTTGTGCCCGCTTAATGGCAATAGGCTTGCCCCCTATTACATGGGACCTAAACATACCGGCGAAATGTGGGTGTACATACATGTACACCTCTGCCTATCCCTTCAAAATACATAATATATATGTCAAAATATATAATATATATGTCAATAGAATTACATTTTAGTATTCTAATCATCTACAGGCCAAGTTACAGTGGGCACTTCGGACTTCGGACGTAATATGATAACATATTTTGCACGTGGCATGGATTACAAAAAACGCAAACCGTGCATAACTTATTCTTATCTCGAAAAGGAAAATCATAATAAATACTAACACTATATTACTCATTACGTATGACTATATATAATTCTCATATTTAACTACACAACCCGTTAACAACATTGTTTTATGACTAAGTTTGTTATTTTTATTACAACTAGTTGTTGGCCACGTAATTAGGACACGCCACGTTCGCGTTCCATAGTAGATTTTTATAAAAAAGCTAGCCTTCATCGTCCTCGAAGATCCAATCTATCTCTGTTCCAAAATTCATCAAAATTGGTTCATGCGTTTAAGTGTAAAAAGTGATAAGCAAACAGACCGACAACCTCATATATTTATAAAATTTTGTAAAAGTCAAACTTATTTGCCTACAGCTAGCGACTTCTCTTTTGAAAACTGTTACCTAAGCGTTCTCTGTTCCAAATAGAAAGTCAAGGTAAGGATATTTTTGCACTGACATCCCATTTGCCAAAGAAAAGAACAGAAAATCTTTATTTCGAGCACAAAGACTCCTATAAGAGTTAGTAACATTTTGTTTAAACCTAAATTAGTTAGTAAACTGAAATGTATGTACAATGTAACTGACAGCAGTGAACCCTATTTATATGATTAATTAATCGCAATTTAGGTACCTACTTCGCAAAATGGCTCAACGAATTTGGATCGTCTTTACAGCCACGCTCCCATAGCTCCTTCATCATCAACCCATTACATTGTCCCACTGCTGGACACGGGTCTCCTCTCAGAACGAGAGGGATTAGGTTATAGTCCACCACGCTAGCCTACTGCGGGTTGGCACACTTCACACGCCGTCAAGAAAATCTCTCAGGCATGCAGGTGTCCTCACGATGTTTTCTTTCACCGTTTAAGCGCGTGATAATTAATTAATCAATACGCACATGACTTCGAAAAGTCAGAGGTGCGTACCTTGGATTCGAACTCAAGACCTTTGACTTGGCAGTCCGATGGCCATATCACTGGGCTATCACTGCACTGCACATAGGTATATCCTTACCAATGTCTATTAATCATGTAGAACTGCCTCAGTACGTGAATCAAAAAGTTATTAGAATTGTTATCTATTAGTACCTACCTATCATCTTGGTGACTAGCATGATACAGGAAAAATTTCAATTTAAACACCGTGAAAGACAAGGTAACTCTGACTTTCGTTATCATACAGTTTGTTCGAAATAAGTAAGCCGATCGGAAGTTGTCTGCAAGTGGTTTAGAAGTGGTAAATTTTAATAGAAAGAGTCGGTGTAAAGATAATTAGAGTCGTATATGTTTCACGTTTCTAATGATTTTTTTTTACCACCGCGGTAGTTCGGAACGGCTAACTTCCGATCGGCTTACTTATTTCAAACAAACTGTACATACATACATACGCCTGTATTCCCCGAAGAGTTAGGCAGAGGTGTACCAAAGTACACCCACATATCTCCGATATGCTTAGGTCCTATTTAATAGGAGGCGAGCCCATTGCCATTAACCGGGCACAAATCCAGACTCCGAGCTGTTACTGGGAATTTCATAGAAAAACCCAATAACACTTTGCTCGACCTGGGGATCGAACCCAGGACCTCTAGTGCTTAGGACCACTAGACTAATGAGGCAGTCGTTTTCGTTGTTGTGGGTAATAATAGTTTTTTATCATTTACCAGACATGCATCTGAGAGATTTTCTCAATGGCGTGTGAAGTCTGGCAACCCGAAGTAGGCTAGTGTGATGGACTATAGCCTAATTAGCCTCTCTCTGAGAGGAGACCCGTGCCATGATGATCGGCCTGAGAATCGAACTTAGGACCTCATTCATTCATTCCACGCTTGTGACAACTATACCATTGAGGCAGTTCTTAAATGTAATTCTTTTTTTTTTTCAAGGAAAAGTTATCTTTCACTACGAAAATATCTGGAGCGCACATTTCGCAAGAAAGCCTATCTTATCACATACGATATCGTCGATATCTTAATTCGTGGATATTTCACGGCACATCCGCGTAACGTGATATTAATAACTACTTGGAGAATATGTCATTGTTATTTAAGTATAATATACCTATATACTCATGATATACTCACGCCATTTTCCCATACGGGTGCATAATTTCATCATAAAGACATATTCAATTCAACAAGCTTCAAACGAACTGCCTCGTTAGTCTAGTGGTTTTAAGCACAACTTTTACGCTAGAGTTCTTGGGTGCGATTCCCAGGTCGATCAAAATGTTATTGGTTTTTCTGTGAAAGTTTCACTGGCAAGTCGAAGTTTGGATTTGTGCCCACTTAATGGGAATAGGATGGCCCCCTATGTCGTATGAGGGCCCTAAACATACCGGCGAACGGGTTTACATTAGTACACCTCTGCCTAACCCTTGGGGAATACAGGCGTGATGGTATGTTTACTTCACACACCTTGTCAACGCGTGCGCCGGTTGTGACTAACACCATCGTCCTTCAAAAGCGAGTTCCTAGACAGACCGGCGATAATTTCTCATTGAAAATGTATTGTAAAAACATTGTTAACTTAAATTAGACGTAGGTATATGTAAATGAGATAACGCTTCATGGAATTAATTCTCACAAATTTTACTAAAACGGAAGTGACTTCTGTCTGCCCGCCTGTCTACTAACCTACCGCATTACTTTTAACAGAGACGTTTATGATAATAATGGCTCGTACACACGGCTACACATCAAGCTATACAGTTCCAGTATGGATGGCCTCGCATTGTACGGAAAGCGTTTAACATGCGAGGTCAGTCGATATTGGATTTGCCGTGCGTACATAGGGACATTGTAGGTCTATTATCTCCAATATCACTGCGAACGTAGTCGGGTCTTTTGTGAACCCTACCGCTGTTATAAATTGGTTAGGGTTGAGCTCCTTATATTTAATTTAGAGTAGATTAAAAGCAGGTATGATTCCTTGAATAAAACTCAAACACCGAATTATTGACCACAAGCTGTCAGCCCGTGTCCACTTCGTTGGGCGTTATAGCATATGTCACACACAAATAACGTAGTTCTATAAAAGGTAAAAGAATTTTCAAAATCGGTTAATTAGATCCAGAGATTACCTTCTTTAACCTCACAAACTTTACCTCTTTTTAATACAAGTATAGACAACACTTTTAGCTTTTTTTCTTTCTATTCTTAGGATTTTGGGCAAAATGGGAACATTGCGGGAAGTAACGTACACAAATGAGTAGCATATAAAAATTGATGGTTGATTTAGTTGCTAAAATGCAAATAAAATACGCAATCATCTTCTTAAATATGCAAAAGTAACATTGCTAACGATACAAGATAATATTGCATTGACACTACATTCCTTAGTTGTGACTAAGGTTCTTCGAGGTTCAAAACAAATTATTAATGATCATAATTTTAAACGCTTTCACAAATTATTTCTCATAACATAAGCCGCGTGCATGGTAGCACGTTTGCTCACAGTGATCGTATGGGACGGCCCAAATTAATTAAGCAACGAGAAGTTATGACGGCATACATTTTCTTATATTGCACAGGAGTTGTAACGATTTGACGAAAGCTGATTAAATCCATGTTTGCAGATAGTTAGTTCCAGTTTTCTCGCAGTTATGGTTACATGAAATCATGAAACGCAAGTTTGTTTTTGATTAACAGTCTCAGTACCACTGCTTCTTCTCTTATTCCAATCCATTATCTTAAGGCTAAACGTTCAGTATTTGGCGTCAAATTCATTTTTTTTTGTGTTCATTTATAGAACACGAACAATTTCCGAAATCCAAAAAAAAAAGAATTTTGGGCCCAAGCCTAGACAAAAATAGAGAGCAAGAAATAAATGAAAGTTGTAACTCTGCGATTTTTGACTATGGACGTTTTACAATATGATGCAATATCAACAGCTGTTATATTTATTCAACAAACTTATGAGCCCATGTGGGTTTTTTACAAAACAGACGAGAATCCCCTCTTGAATCTGTGTAAGTAGAACAATGTTTTTAATTATATTATTACGTACGTACTTAGATACAATGATAACATTAATTAAACTTGAACTTTAGCCTCCGACCGACAATATATTGTTATCCAGTAAAGTATCCGCTAAATTGTTATTATATGAAAATTATGGACTTAACTCATGTTCCCGAGAACATTATTTATTAATTTATAATCATGATTTTTTTCAGTTTAAGGAAATAAGTCATAGTTAAGTTAAAAACTTATACACTGAACCGGTCTATCTCAGAAAGCAGGTTCATCGCGTTCGGGTCGCGATTTACCGTTACATTGCATACTAAATTACCATTTCTTGGGCATACTCTCTCCTAATCCGTGTGATGCAATCTATAGACAAGTATTTAATTAAGTGGCATTACGGCGGCGCGCCGAGAGCATTATCACTGGCTGACAACGTTGAGACGCATAGCCCCTGGGTACGGCGTCACTGCTACCACAAACATGACGCTACGGGAGGTGGAAACAGGGTCAGTGCTGTGTCGTGTCGTTCGTTGCTCCGAGAGACTACGACTGCGCGGCGGGGCTAGGCGGGGGGCGCTACTCCCCTCACGCCGCTCCTCGTGCCGGCCCCGCAGGCCTGCGCCCTCCTCAAACGCCGGTGCGCCCCACCGTCCATCAGCATTCTGCACTCGACGTGAGGGCGAACCGCACGCCCTGTCTTTTACGATCGCGTACGACGCGCCGCGCGCTCGCGGCTAGACGACCGCCATGTTTGACGTTTTCGGCTCCGTGAAGGGGCTTCTCAAGCTCGACTCTGTGTGCATCGACAACAATGTGTTTCGTCTACATTACAAAGCCACCGTGATCATCCTGATTGCGTTTTCGCTGCTCGTCACATCGCGACAATACATCGGCGACCCTATCGACTGCATCGTCGATGAGATCCCGCTCGCCGTCATGGACACGTACTGCTGGATCTACTCGACTTTCACCATCCCCAACCGTCTGGTGGGACGCGTCGGCAAGGATGTGGTGCAGGCCGGCGTGGCCTCGCACGTAGATGGCCAGGACGAGGTGAAGTACCACAAGTACTACCAGTGGGTGTGTTTTGTGTTGTTCTTTCAAGCCATTTTGTTCTATGTGCCGCGATACCTGTGGAAAACATGGGAAGGTGGTCGCATCAAGATGTTAGTGCTCGACCTCAACTGCCCTGTGGTGGGAGATGAGTGCAAAGATAGTCGCAAAAAGTTGCTCGTGGACTACTTCCACACAAACCTACACACGCAAAACTTTTATGCGTTCCGGTTCTTCATCTGTGAAGTGTTGAACTTTATCAACGTTGTCGGCCAAATCTTCTTCATGGACTTCTTCCTAGACGGCGAGTTCTCTACATATGGAAGCGATGTGGTTAGCTTCACTGAAATGGAGCCAGAGGAACGCGTTGACCCGATGGCTAGAGTGTTTCCTAAAGTGACCAAGTGTACCTTCCACAAATACGGTCCTTCAGGTACCGTGCAGAAGTTCGACGGTCTGTGCGTGCTGCCACTGAACATCGTCAACGAGAAGATCTACGTATTCCTGTGGTTCTGGTTTATGATTCTATCGATCCTGAGTGGAATTTCTCTGATCTACCGCATGGCAGTGGTGGCAGGCCCGCGCGTGCGCCTGTACCTGCTGCGCGCCCGCAGCCGCCTCGCCCCGCAGGCGCAGGTGGAGACGGTGGCGCGCGAGCTGCAGATTGGCGACTGGTTCGTGCTCTACCAGCTCGGGAAGAACATCGATCCTCTGATCTACAAAGAGTTGATGGGCGAGTTGGCCGAGAAGTTCGAAGGGAAGGACAGTCATGTGTAGTCTGTCGGGGCGTGTGAAGCGGCTAGTGGACTTTGGGTCGTCCGTGTGACGTGTTAATAGTGATAGAAGGCCCGGTCCGCGTGGCGGGCGCGCTACCTGCGCCGCTGCGGCCGCGCTGCGCCCGCGCCGCGGACCGGGTGGGGCGCGCCGCGCACAAAGAGAGCCGGGAGCGGCTGCACGCCGACATTCCATTACCCACGGCCGGCGCGGGGAACGACCTCCGTCGAGCCGCACTCGTTGTATTCCAGAACCGCTTTGAAACACTTTAACGCTACCGAAATTTAAATAGGTGATATGACTCTTCCAAGCGCAACACTGACTGAGTCGCGCCGCATACGCATACGGCGCGCGTGCATTTAGCGTAACGTTATTGGGGCATGTTTATACTAGTAGTCGTAGATGTAGTTAGATCTCGTGCCTTCGTTTTTGTATTTTGTATTATTTGTGTGCGAGTGTATCATGTTGAAGGAACGTCTCATTGTGATATGTAATTATTATTAATCTAAATTAAGTGACTAGCGTGTACGAAATAGAACGTGTGGACGGCTACACGATACGATATTGTATAAAGCAATAATAAATCTAAACTGTAATAAAACGTAACTGAACTATTAATTATAAGATAAAGGCTAAGGTATACAAAATGAAAGTCGACAATATTATACATATACTTATGTAATTCGTACTGATTTGTAATAAACTTTTTTTACATTGATAAAATCGATAAATACCTACCTACGATCATGGTTGATATTTTCTGAATATATTTACTGCCACATAAGTATTGTATTATTTCCATTAGAGCACCTCATTATAAACGATGATTCAACGAATCTTGGATTGAAGATAACAAACTGCTTTGTTCTTCAAGCCCCGACTCGACACAAAGCATGCAACATGAGACATGACCACTGCTGAGTACCGGTAACGCCATCTTGTAGTAATACAAAGTGTCTTTATATTTTGTAAACAAGGTATAGATGGCGTTGTATGGAAGATATATTTTTCAGATAGTTTTACATACTTTTACAATACGCACTCTTTTTTATAAGCCTAATAACTAATGAGATTTTTAATAAGAATTGCCTCATTTATCTAATGATATACTTGAGGTCCTGAGTTCGATTCCTAGGTCTAGAAAAGTGTTACTTAGGTATTTGGTTTTTCTATAATATTCTGAGTAGCAGCTCGGTGTTTCAGATTTGTGCCCGAGTATGAGAAATTGACTCACCCCTATTACATGGGAACTAAGGCCGCGGCGAACTGTGGGTGAACAGAAATGAGGCCTTTCAGAATAAATTAAAAGCTGGATCTGTCCATTGTATAGATAAGTCAGTTGTTGGGGCAGTATACTTTTTGAATCAAATCCTTAATTTGCTGAACATAGGATACATTAAAAGGTTATATATCCACCTACCTAATCTGCAGGAAAAATTGAAAATCATGGCGTTATGAGGTATATTGTACAAAACAAAATCACCATAAACAGAAATCATAAATTAATATTATTATTCACATATGGTAAACCCTAAAAGGACTAAGGAGATAAAAATATTTATCTGTTAACACTTTCAAGCTAAAAGTTCATCTACTTACAAATACTTATCATAAAAGTACCTACAATTATTCTCATTATTTTCCTATCAATGGTACTTAAATAGATTTTATTTTAATATTGCTGCCTCGTTAGTCTAGTAATCCCAATCGCGACGGCTACGCTAGAGGTCTTGGGTTCGATCCCCAGGTCGAGCAAAGTGTTATTGGGTTTTTCTATGAAATTCTCAGTAGCAGCTCGGAGTCAGGATTTGTGCCCGGTAAATGGCAATAGGCTTGCCCCCTATTACATGGGACCTAAACATACCTGCGAACTGTGGGTGTACTTTAAGTACACCTCTACCTAACCCTTCGGGTAATACAGGCGTGATGGTATGTTTAATATTACTTGAGCTCAGATTTCAGGGAATACAGTTCCTCACTGCCATTCCTACCAGCATCTCAGAAGAGGCGAGATAATCACCCTATGGCTGCCCGCCCACGTCAGACTTTTTGTAGGACAGATAATCGGGCCGATTTTTCCTCCGATTCTTAGGACCGATTTTGTGGTCGACTCAACGCCAACGCCTACGTCCGTCACTTTGTCTGTGGCTATCGAGGGAGCAGCACGTCATGGACAGAGATAATCTCATGAATATAAGGAGGAGGACTGCCTCATTAGCCTAGTGGTCCGCCTCAGTCCTAGCGCGACTGCTACGCTAGAGGTCCTGGGTTCGATCCCCAGGTCGAGCAAAGTGTTATTGGGTTTTTCTATGAAATTCCCAGTAGCAGCTCGGAGTCTGGATTTGTGCCCGGTGAATGGCAATAGGCTCGCCACCTATTACATGGCCCATGGGACCTAAACATACCGGCGAACTGTGGGTGTACATAGTACACCTCTGCCTAACCCTTCGGGGAATACAGGCGTGATGGTATGTTATGTTATAAGGAGGAAGGTGGATTTACAGAGGAAGGTTTGTCTTTGGCTTTTGAGGAACAGAAGAGAGAAAAGAAGGTTCGGGATGCGCCGATTTTATTTCTGACCAACTTTTTGTAGGACGTATGCGTTGCACTATTGCTATCAGTGTGTTCTATTTTTCTACTACAAAAAATCGGTCACCGATTATCGGATGTGCCTTTATGTCGAAGTCTGTCATAAAGCGACACATGTATTTATATTGTAGTCCTTATGTGCATGCCGTTGCGGCCTATTATGTTGTTGAGATTACACCATAATCATCTATACTAATATTATAAATAGGTAAAGTTTGTGAAGTTTGTGTTATCTCTGGATCTGCCGAACCTTACACCACTTCATCTTACACCAATAGACAACTAAATTATTCCTGAGTGACATATGCTATAATATACCAGTAAAATGAAAAGAAACGCATAATCCACGGCTCCACGCAGGTGAAACCGCGGGCGGAAACTTAGTAAATGTATAAATCACAGACATGAATCTAAGTTAAGTCTAAGTCATCTCTGTGGTATAAATTCATTGTACCTATCCTTTGAATGAGCTATTGGTGTATGTTTTGTATAAATAAAGCACCTCGATATTTGTTTCGACTCAAAAAAGACAGTCTGCTCGAAATAACTAATCCTGTCTGAAGTTGTCCGCAAGTGGTTTAGCAGTGGTCAGTTTTAATGTAAACAGTCGGTGTAAAGACAATTTGGGTCATGAATGTTACACATTTTATATTATTTTCTTTACTAATTGCTATATTTATGTATAAAAACACTTAATTGAACGATTTTACCAGCGCGGTAGTTCGGACGGGCTAACTTCAGACGAGTACACTTATTTCGAACAAACTGTAGCTGATGACTTGAAGCTCTAGCTAGAGAACAAGAGCCTGGTGTCAATATAACATTAGACAACTGCGATACCATTTTAGTTTATAAATAAAAGGAAACATAATAGAGTGTAGAGGGAACGTGTGAAATATTTCACTTAGCCATCTCTGTTGTGTCGGTCGTGATGTTTGCCTGCGCCGGCGCACGTCGCCGTTCTGGGAAGTGCTCGTTTACCTGGCTAGAACAAACGATGGCTGCACCTTTGTTCTGCTACAACAATATGACTATAGATAGAATAAGCCTTACACCCATAAAGATAGATAGTAGGTAAGGAATATATCTACAACATTGAATACCATGCGACAAGTCGAAATGGGAGGTTCAGTAACCGTTGATTACTGTGTTTTAAAAAGTTATTTTAAAAATCTAATTTATAGAAAAATATTTTTTGTTTTAATTTTTTATCTTAGACAGACTCTTTTGTCAGCATACATTTTATCGATAAAAATATTTTCAAGCACGTTCGGATCTTGGATTTCTTCTCGGCAAATAGCGTCGCCCCCTTTTGCAATGGACCTAAACATACCGGCGAAATGTAGGTGTACATTAGTATACCTCTGCCTATCCCTTTAGAGAATACAGGCGTGATGGTATCATGATAAAATATATTATGTACAAAAAAAAATATCAGGAGAGTTTCCAAGCCGCTTGCTCATGCGCATCTCATCGCGGCCAGTGGATACTTTATAAAGGCGCTTTCCGAGCTCATAGGCGATCTACATTTTATTTGCTACTCATAGAATTATATGTTCCCTGTATATTTTCTAAGACTTATTATCAACACTCAACCTCTAATATCGAATAACGAATCACACCTTCAAGGTGTACCTGTTTTTTTAGTTTGATGGCAATAAAGCGAGTCGGCGGGCGGCGGCGGCGGCACTAAATATAAGTATTGTTTCCCTAACAAATAATAACTATATAGGGTAATAGTTATTATTTGTTAGGGAAACAAACAAACAAAAAGACGGCACGACTCACTAATAACTACGCTGATCAACCGATCTGCAAGGTAATTTTGTGTTTGCCGAGGTCAGTCTGTGGAGGGGTGACCACTCTGACACATTTGTGTATTGATACTTACTGTTGATTTTAGCAATATTAAGTCAATTATTGGTACTTACAATGTACTTCAATGCATGAAGTGTACATATTATTCAGTACTACTTTAATGCATTTCTACGAAGTGTATGTTTTCAATTTCAGTGATAATACCTACAATAAAACGATAAGCACTTGATATTTCAAGTGTAACATAATAACACATAAAGTAACAGTGTTATCCTACTTAAAGGCACATTGAATTCAGTAAGTGCGAAGATTATCTGAAAAACAATCAGAATGATACCTAAGTACTTAGTATCTTTATTTTTTATTTATTCATAACAATTTTCATAACGTGTCGAATGGTGTATTTCAGTTAGGGCACCCAGCCGAATAGCACCTGAGGTATTTCAATTAGAGCAACTTTCAATATTTTTGATGATTGCTCTAAGCGGATTTTTTTTTATACATTTTATACCTCGAATAGCACCTGCGTAAAAGTTGTTTCTTCTTGACTTTTCGAAGTAATGTGCGTATTAATAATTAATAATCACGGTGAAGGAAAACATCTTGAGGATACCTGCATGTCTGAGAGATTTTATTGACGGCGTCTGAAGTCTGCCAACCCGCGGTAGACCAGCGTGATGGTCAATATCTAATCCCTCTAGTTCAAAGGAGAACCCGTGCCCAGCTGTGAGACAACATAATGTGTTAAAGATGATGAGATTATAGCATCTGAAGAAAAAGTGTCAAGTTCGTATACTTTTTCTTCAGAATCTTCAGATGCTCAAAACGTCTGTCTGTTTAAAACATACAGACCTTTTTGAGCTAGCTTAGTGAAGGAATAATTATGATGATTTCAAGCAAGTCAAGGCAAGCTTAAGCTGCACTTTAGCAGGACTCCTTTGAATGTGGAAGACAATGAGCTATCCGAAGTAGGTAGGGAGTGTGGCCATCCTGTTTGTAGTCAGTAGGTATTATTCGATATTATTCTGTGACCGTGGACTACCATCCTTAGCTTATCCAACGACACTACGTCACCAGTACCTAGATATAAATACGTCACGAGCAAGTTTTTCCGCAACTCTGTGACTAAGCGGGTATTTTGTATTTGTATCCGGACCATAAATATACCTTACAATTTGTTAATTTTAACGGTTTTCCGAGCTAAGATATTAATATTACTACAATGACAATGTAAGTAAATACACGCCTTTATTAAAGTATATAAGTTTGTTTTTACACAAAGTTCTATGAACTCTTCTATGATACAATACTTTATAAATAGCTATACCTTACATGTAAAACAATTAAGGCTATTAAATAACAATGTTATCTCAACATTGTACCAATTTCTAGTTATTTATTACTTATTGTTAAGTTTTTTGCCTATTATCTTGAGAAAATGTAAAGAAATCCGACTAACATTTGAATGTAGCGGCTGTGCCCCTGAGTTCCGATTTTTAATCTGATTGCTAGCAATTTCTACTACAATACACTGCAATGGGATCACTTGCAAAAAAACATCATACCAAAATCCAAAGGTTTGGTATCCATAGAGAACATAAATGAATCGATTTTTATATACTTACTTACATACTAGCTTTCCGCCCACGGCTTTGCCCGCGTGGTTTCTCGGCATTTCTGTACTATAATATGTATGTATTATACTTACCTATAAACCTTCCTGTTGAATCACTATCTATTGCTGAAAACTGCATTAAAATCCGTTGAATAGTTTAAAAGATCTAAGCGAACAAACAGCGGAAGCGACTTCACTTTATACTATGTAAAAATGTATATAGATTTTACTATAAAGCTTTGCTACGTAACTTTTTTGTATGTACGTTTATATAAATAATACCTACCTGTTTTGTATGTATTACCAAAGCGACCATTACATCTGAGCACAATGACTGTGCCATAAAACCCATTAATTAGACAAATGACCTTGGCACCACATCGCTACTTCCTATACGAATTATCTATTGTTGGCCATGATAACGAAACTATTACATACTTACACATTTTTAATTAATGCATATTTAAATAAGTGAGTCAGCTTACATTATCAATAATTTGTTTTACTTTTTTTTCCTCATTTTTAGAGCTAGGTAAAATAGTTTTGTTACTCCTTGTAACAAAACTATTTTAAGTATTTAAAGTTATTTTTTCCTGAAGATCAGTTAGTACTTTTTGAGTAGTATTGTGTTTCGTGCCCATTTTTTTTCTGGTATTACTCAAATTATTATAGACTTATAACTCATACTAGATTAATGGCAGTAGAAATTGCTACATCAATTAAAAAGTTTTCACAAATGAATACTAAAACTTTTAGTTTATTATTTACTGCCTTCCTGCACCGATATTTTTTGAGACGCGGAGTAGCCTAAAGTGAAATTCCATCCGAAGTCACAGAAAGACAGCAGACTCGACAAGTGCAGGGGATTTTGTTTCCAAGTTTACTAAACAAGGTATTATTTGTACGCACGGCTACGCATCAAGCTATCCAAGACCTGCAAAGGCTGGCTTCGAATTTTGCGGAAAACCTTTACAATGGGAGGTCAATCTAAACTGGATTCGTATAGCTTGCTGTGTAGCCGTGGGTACCTACAAACAAAATAAAAGCTGCCGAGGTTCAAACGATGACATTGGAAGATTTTGAATTCAGATTCGGGTCCTAGTGCCTGTCTGACCTTAGAGAAAGGTCGTCCCTTGCCAGAAAGGCCTTGCAAGGTAGGTCCACCACATTACCAGCAGGTTACCAGCATAGGGCAATATCTAATAGTATTCTCATACTCATGTGTGGTCGAAAATGGAAAGGGCACACAAGTTGAAGTGAAAAACCATGCCATCTACCTACATAGGAGTGATTTTTTTAACGCTATCCTTTCTGCAAGATTCCTATCTTGCAAGTTTTGTAATCGAGGTATTTTCTTTTAAATAACACACCTTATATGCGTCGATATATAAATCCGGTCTCAGGAGATAAAATCGTCGTGGACAGAAAGTGCCCATATCGGCACAAATGCACTCAGCGACGGTTGCTACGTGCCGGTTGCATAAACAACCGATGTTGACCTGTTCACTCGCAATCGCAACGGCTGAGTTGACATAACATCGTAATTCTACCTGTGTTAGGATGAAAGCGTGGAAATATCTAGATTTAATGACCGCTGCTGGCCGCTATTGCGTTGCGTTAACAGCGACCATAATTATTGCAATTACGAAATTAAGACAATTAGAGTACAACGACCAGGCCTTGAACAATTTACGATCGTAGGGTAATGGGACCCCCGATTGATGACAGAGGACTATTTTATAAACAAAACCAAAAAAAAAACAGTGTACTTATTAATTTATTTTGTTAGGAATTTCCTATCGGAACAACATGATGCTGAAAGCTTAAAAAACTCCATCTTATGTAACCGATGAAATGTAGATTCAATGCACCTCTGCCTAACCATTTGATTAATTACTGGCGTGATACTGTGTTTATTTTGTAAATAATTTGATAAGATAGCTTTTTTGTGGAACAGCGTAGCGGTTTGAATTACTTTATTATTATTACAAATACCTACATAGCGCCAAACTTTTTTGACATGTGGCAAAATTTGGTACTAAATTGGAATGCACTGAACTCCTTTCCAACAATATTATATTACAGGCAAAATGAATACTGTTATGCAAGTGTTTATCTGGCAGTACTTTAGTGATACGAACTAATGACCGACGCAATTAATGAAAGTTAAACAGTTGTTTATTGTTTGTAAACAGTAAGATAACATAGGATAATTACTTTAGTCCAGATTCTATGGACTACAGACTTAATGGATGCTTATCCTACCATAAACTTTTTCATTGGTTAGGTAGTTGTTAGCACATCTACCAGGTTTTGTTTCCTCATTAGAAAAATCTTAGTGAAATTTGTACGAAATAACTCTGCTTGTGTGAAGTTAGCCATTCCGAACTACCGCGCTGTTTTTATACATAAATATGGAAATTAATAAACAAAATAAGCAAAAATGTGGAACATATATATACGAACTATTTCGTCTTCACACCGACTCATTGTATTAAAAATTTACCACTGCTAAATCACTTGCGGACAACTTCAGACACGCTTACGCTTAGTTATTTCGAACAAACTTATGCAGTAAGTAGAAGGTGAAATAAGGACCATCTTGTTTTGCATTTTTATAAAGGTAAATTCTGTAATATTCGTGTGTGCGTGTAATTGTGTTTGTACACGGCAAGGCATAGTTTTAGCTGGCCTCACTTCTTTGTTCGCAAAGTTCCATCTTAACTTTTTATTTGATCTGAGATTCTATAATTATCAATTTTTCAAAAGTAAGCATGTACGTACCTACATTCTTATACATAAAAACATAACATACCATCACGCCTGTATTCCCCGAAGGGTTAGGCAGAGGTGCACTTAATGTACACCCACAGTTCGCCGGTAGGTTTGGGTCCCATGTAATAGGGGGCGAGCCTATTATATCTTTTTTTAAGACTCGTCTTAGACGCTGGTTGATCGAGCATGCGTTCTATAGTTATGACGAATTCATGAGATTTAAGCAATAATGTAGTTCTTTGTTGTTATCTGTTGGTTAATCTAAAAATCGTATTGACTACTATGTAAGTTATATGTATAATTATTGAATCCTGTAAAAAAATAATGACATGTAATTAACGTTACCAATAAATTACTATTGACTATTGACTATTGACTATTGCCATTCACCGGGCACAAATCCAGACTCCGAGCTGCTACTGAGAATTTCATAGAAAAACTCAATAACTCTTTGCTCGACCTGGGGATCGAACCCAAGACCTCTAGCGTAGCAGTCGCGATTGGGACCACTAGACCAACGAGGCAGTCATTCTTATACAACTATAAATATATTACTACTGCAAGTTAACGTCCATCAGCTGTTGAAAGTAATTAAAAGATCTTATATGCTAGTTTAACGAGCTACCAAGACGTATCTATGTTGATACAACATCGCAGGATGTGAGAGTCATAAACGTATGCGCGTACGCACAGATTTTATTACAACTAGAATCAGATGCAACTTGATGCCGGAGTACATCAGAAGCTGAAAATACCCCGAGAAGTGTAACATAGGTAATAGACAGCGCTTTTGAAGTAGCTGTGCGAACGTCTCTTACATTCAAAAACTTTGAAAAATTTGTTGTACCCGGTATGAGTATTTGTAAATGCACTCGACTCGGGAGGGTAGTACTTCCCCCCCTTCGTGCCGACCCATTCATGCTGGCACGACCACGATCTTTATAAGTAGGTATAAAACAACTAATCTTCAGTCTTCTTCGAAGTGCCTCTCCAATTACTGGAGGTTGGCCGTCAGTTCGGAAAACTTCAGTCTGTCCTTCGAAAGGCGGATTCTGCGGCGCTGTTAATCCACTCGCGAATATTGCGCAGCCAAGACTTTCTTCTTAATCTTCAGTGGAAGGTTGTTTTTATAAGACAAATAACTAGTAAAGTAAAGGCCGGCAACGCACTTGTGACTCCTCTTGTGTTGCGGGTGTGTTTAGGCGGCGGGAATCGCTTACCATCAGGCGATGCGTCTAAAATTGACAACATGAGGTCAAACACGTCCCTGTTTATATTAAACTAGCTTTCCGCCCACGGATTCGCCCGCGTGGTTTCTCAGCTTTTCGGTACTATAATATGTATGTATTATAATTAAAAACCTTCCTCTTCCTCTATCTTTTAAAAAAAACCGAATCAAAATCCGTTGCGTAGTTTTAAAGATCTAAGCATACATAGGGACACAGCGGGAAGCGACTTTGTTTTGATTTTCTATACTATGTAGTCATGATACTCGCTGATAGTACTTGATAACGGCCCGCATGCTTCGCTCGTATGTTGAGTATGATACGCAGATGTCAATCGATTTAACGTGGCGTTATTGGTCCGACCTTCACGTAATCATGCTATTTTAAAGCGTAATCTTCGACTTTGACTGCTACATTCAGGAGCATTTTACATAAAATGTCTGCAGGTTGCACGCCGTGATTATTTCACCAAACCACGTAAGGTCCAACGCCCAAGAACATTCGATATTTCAGTTGTAATTTGTAATAGTAAAATGGATTTAATTACATACATACACTCACGCCTTTTTCCCATAGGGGTAGGCAGAAACTACAGAACACCATCTGCTACGATTCTTGTATACTTCTTTTGCTTCGTCCACATTCATACATCTTGTCATACACATGCGCCGGTTGCGGGTACTACGCACCTGACCTTTCTGAAGAATCTCACCAACAAGGTCGTGGTATGTCTTTCTAGAGCGTCCCCTCCCGGCGACTCCACTGACATTCGCTTTATAAATCCCTTTCGTTAATCGCCTTTCTTCCATCCAAGTATTTAATTATATTAATATAATAATATATATAACGTAGGTACCTCAGTAGTCTAATGTTCGTAAGCTCGACTTAGCAGTCGCGCTTAAACGCGACTCAAACTTTAAATCAAACCCATTAGCATGGGTTTGATTTCCAGATCGAGCAATATTATAAAGTTTTTCTATTAAATTGTCAGTAATAGAAATTTGGATTCCTATTACATTGGACCTTAATATACTGGGTTGTAATTTATTACATATTTTGTTACTCTTCTGCCTAAACGTTATGTTATGCGTCTCTTCTTGGGCGCCTTATTCAAATTTTTTTTGGATTTTCGCAAAGTGTACGTCTAACACATTCTAGGTACATGGCTATCAGAATTGAGTACCCACTAACACTTTTGTTTAAAAACCTTCTAGTGTTCCTAAGCGCGACTGCAATGCTAGAGGTCTTGGGTTCGATCCCGAGGTCGAGCAAAGTGTTACTGGGTTTTTCTATGAAATTCTCAGTAGCCGCTCGGAGTCTGTATTTGTGCCCAGTTATTGGTAATAGGCTCGCCCCCTATTACATGGGACCTTAACATACCGGCGAAATGTGGGTGTACATTAGTACCTCTGCCTACCCCTTCGGGGAATACAGGCGTGATGGTACACTGCATTCTGCTGCACTGCATTTTTACACAAAAGTTTTAATAGAAGAGACGATCTTCCATAAAGGCATTGGTTCCTGCCGTAGTAATAAATGATGGCCATACATAATGAAATCAAGCTAACCTAGCTATTACCATTTCTTAGGAAGTTAGAACATAATCAGTTTGGTGACCGCTTGAAAGACATGTATTCATAGTCGCAAACATCCAATTATACAGTCAAAAATTTTAAAAAAACATTGTCATTAAATATTTCATTCAATAGCCACTACAATCCTATTGTTTGAAAGAGGTTGAAAGCTTTTTATCATTACAATAAAATTGCAATTGTCATTTTCACTATAGCAACACAGGTTTGTGCTTCCCAAGCAATCCATAGCACAAAGGACTCTGAAGCCATGTCAAATCTTAACAAAAAAAAAGAATACCCAATCAATCCAATAAAAAATTCTTCTATCCATCAATCGATTGTTTGTCTATGTCTGTCTGTCATTTCATTCACACTCACGCGGTTCACGTCAACTTCACTCTTTCATTTCCTTCTGTAGTCCATAGAGAATCTATGCCATAGAGTAACATAAATCAGCAGTCTTCAGTCTTCGTTCGTTCATACATTTCATTTCGCGATCGCGTTTACGGATGTAAGTTACATGTAGTGCAATTTGTTGTAATTTTGTGAATTAATACCAATTCCTCAAAATAAAAGACAACTTATGAAGAAATATAGCACACCTTCTGTGTTGTTTCCACAAATCGCAAAACAATTCTACAAAACTTGGGATGGAAACAGATGAAGTTGAACGTGTTGGCGAAAACGGCGACGTTTTCGTTCATCGTCTAAAAGATTTGACTGATGAAGAAAAACAACGGCTGCAAGCTCAAAATTCTCGAATAATATCTGAAGTGAAAGCTGCGCGATTGGAAAAAGAAGCTAAGCGTCACTGGGACATATTCTACAAGAGAAATGAGACGAAGTTCTTCAAGGACCGACATTGGACCACACGTGAGTTTCAAGAACTTATAAATTTTGAAGCGGACGAGAAAATCACGTTCCTAGAGTTGGGATGCGGCGTGGGGAACATGATATTCCCGCTGGTAGAGGAAGGTTTCTCGAACTTTTATTTCTACGCGTGTGATTTTTCACCACGTGCGGTGGAGTTCGTAAAGTCCAACAAATTGTTTGACCAAGCCCGCATGAAGGCGTTTTGCGCGGATTTAACTACTGATGATTTATTCGAGAACATGGAAGAAGGTTGTGTGGACATAGCGAGCTTGATCTTCGTTTTGTCTGCGATTCACCCTGCCTCGTGGGTCAATGTCGCAAAAGTGGCGTACCGGGCGCTCCGACCGGGAGGCGTGCTGTTACTACGAGACTATGGACGCTACGATATGGCGCAGCTGCGTTTCAAGCCTGGACATAAAATTGCTGAAAACTTCTACATGAGGCAAGATGGCACCAGGTAATTTATTACTTTTGGGCACCTTTTTTATTACCAACAATATTTTTATTTTACTAAACTAACATTGATTGATTCATATTTTGAGAATGCCTCGTTAGTCAGCGGTCCTAAGCTGTGCAAAGGTTGTAAAGGTTGCAAAGGTTGTGCTGTGTAAAGGTTGTGGCAGAGTGTTATTAGGTGGATCTGTGAAAGTCTTGGAAGCAGGTCAAAGTCTGGACTTGTGCCTAGCTAATGGCGACCATCACTATACTTGTGTACTGCCAGTGTACACTGCCTAACCTTTCTGGGAACACAAGTGTGATACCCCAAGTATATAAATTAACACACGGCTAATTTTATCTGTCATTTCAGTTGTGTTACTTATCTTAACTTTCTAAATGAGGTCGTCATTTCCAGGAGTTACTACTTCACAGAAGAGGAATTACAAAAGTTATTTACTGATGCTGGCTTCGAGATCCTCATGAATACTTATGTTCAGCGCCGCACAGTAAACTTTAAGGAGGGAATAGATGTACCCCGCATATTCGTTCAGGGGAAGTACAGGAAACCTGTGGATGGTATGAAACTTTTATCAATTAATTTCTAAATAAAAGACAGCAGCTCTTTTCCAAAAATGAAAAAAAAAGAAGTAAATTATGATTTGATTAATGCCATACAATAGCATCTCCATAGTGAATGAAACAGATTTATTAAAATATATTTTTTTATTCTTTATTTGCATAAAACATAATAATTAGTAGGTAATTAATGCTTACATCTCTGAACTTCTTCATAATGTGGCAAATTCTAGCATTAAAAAGCAAGTTGTTATATCAATAAAGATATCTAAATGATGAAAAGTGCTAACCATTGATAAACCATGATCTTGCATGTATATTAGCTCTATCTGAACACTGATAATGTATTAAATCCCTTTTTTTTTTATTTCTATGTATTCTAACATAATCATTCTATTGTTTTAGGTTGAAAAACATCTATGGAAGCTGTAATGCTGTGAAAATGCAATGGTAAGTTAATAATTACAGTTGAATTCCATGCCATAACATTTCAACCCTTTCATAATATATGTATGTCATTCTTTTCCTTGACATAAACTTGCTTAGTGTGTTATTTGAGTCCATAACTAATACCAAACATATCCATTTATATCTCAGATCAAAGAGCACAAGTGGAATAAGAAAATTTTCAACTCTATTTTTCCATATAGTTTTTTTTTTTGCAAGAAGTAATCTTTAACACATTGTTAACAAGAATACTGCAAGTTCAGTTTAATGGTCATTAGAATTGGCTGATTCATAGCTACTAATACGTCTTGAAAACAAGCAAGCAAGTCTTCTCAATCCCTACTAACCCATCCCATCCCCATCAGCATGATGTCAACGCAGTGCAGCTGAAAACCTTCAGTTGCCTCACAATGGGATATTATTAGACTAGTCAACGTGTTTTGGAGTATGTAAAATTAGTAATACATTAATAATTTCAGTAGCTGGTACTTTACTAAGCTATTTGTTTTGTTTTTTCTTCAAAATTGCAGCATAGGGCAACCTGTTGTGAGGTCTGATGCATAAACAAATGCTTTTTAGAAGCATCTGACTCTTCCCTTACAAGCTTAGTTGAAAATCTCTACAGAGACTTTTTTATAGCTAAAGTTTTTTTTATTCTTACAGGTACCCAATGCCTCTGATGAAACTACAAAATAATATTAAAAAGTTTTATGGTAAGATATTACTGATATAAGTGTGACAGAATCAGAATCAGAATCAGAATATTTATTTGCTAAAATACTGTGACAAATGGTGTTACAGACAAATATATGATACAAGTATTTTGACCATTATATAGCGGCATGCAAAACATCAAGTACAAAAAAGGCACAATAAATAGTAAATTAAAAAGAAACATTATATAATTCATTTAGATGTCATAAAATTAATAGAACATTATAAGAAGTCCAACAATTTATATAAAAAGAAAAATTAAGTAACTTATTAAAATCGATTATTATCATTACAATTAAATTCAAATTTAATTTAGTTTTACATTTAATAGAATAAAGATCAATTTAATTTAATGTAGGTATGAGTATGGCAATATATTGTAAGTAGGTACATTCAAAGTATTTACGTAAATGAAATAGGTAGGTATTGTTTTGATGTTATTAGTCATTTAAATAATCTGTCAGAGTGTAATAACATTTACTTATCAATAATTCATTAAGTCTTTTCTTAAAAATGTTAAAATCTGCCTCTTTAATTGTTTTTGGCAATTTATTATAAATTACAGATGCCATATGAAAGATGCTTTTATGCATCAATGCAGTATTAGTTTTACGCACACAAAGTCGATGTACGTCTCGTTGACTCCTATTATAGTAGTCTGAAGCTAAAATAAATAAGTCCGGATTGCGTTTGACGAAAACAGCTACTTCAAATATATATAAGGATGGCAGAGTTAATAATTTATACTGTATAAAATATGGGCGACAGCTATCTGTACTTTTCAATGCAAACATAGCTCTAATACATCTCTTCTGCATTTTGAAAATAATGTCCTTATTTGTTGAGTTTCCCCAGAAAATCACACCATACCTTAATATTGAAACAACCAGACCATGATATCCAGTCACCACGGAACTAACATTAGTTATTTGAGCCAGCTCGTGAAGCGCATAGACGGCCTTACTGACTTTTTTACAGAGGGCCTCAATATGAGGCTTCCATGTGAGTTTATTGTCAATAGTCAGACCGAGGAAGTTTGTAGTCTGAGTCTCACTAACCGGTTGATTGCCGTGATAGATATTCAGATTAGTCCTCGGGCCAGCGCGTTGACTGAAGGCCATAAGGGTGGTTTTGCTTATATTAATTCGCAGGTTGTTTGCATCTAGCCATTTTATTATATCCTCTAGTGAATTGTTTATTTCTTGCTCGTATGTATGAGTATTTTTACATGTTATTGTAACTGTACTATCATCCGCAAAGAGCGACATTGGATTTAATGTGGCTTTTGGTAGATCGTTAATGTACAAAATAAATAGAAGTGGGCCCAAGATACTTCCCTGTGGGACACCATACATTATTTTCCGTTGTTTTGAGACGTATGTGATTTCCTTTTTAGTTTTAGCATCAACTTTAGTCACTTTAGTATATTGGAAGCGGTTTTTGAGATAAGTTTCAAAGAGTTTCAGGATGTTACCTCTTATGCCGTACCTCTCAAGCTTGGTTAACAGCGTTTCATGGTCCACATAGTCGAATGCCTGGGTCATATCCATGAAAATTGTGCATACAGGTATACGTTTATCCATATTAGAGACAACACATTGCAAAAAATCGAAAATTGCCATATTTATGGACTTATTACGCCTAAATCCCTTTTGCTCTTTTACAAAAATCGCTTGCTTTTCCAGATAGTCATTAAGGGCTTCATAAATATATTTTTCAAATATCTTTGAGAATATTGGCACCAAAGCTATGGGTCTGTAATTACCAATATCCTCTTTGCTATTTTTCTTATGGATTGGATTAATCACTGTTATTTTTAATTTGTCTGGAAATATGCCTGTCTCTATAATTAAATTTAAAATATAGCTGAGAGGTTGAGCTATAATATGAGCTACCTGCTTTATAACATTAGTACATAGGCCATCATATCCCACGCTCATGGTGTTTTTGAGTGCATAAATAATTTGTAATATTTTATGTGGGTTACTAGGTTTCATATAAATTGAGTTTTGTGTAGATGTCAAATACTGTTTATATTGATATTTATTTGAATTTATAATTGGTGAGATTTTGTCAATAAAATAATTATTAAAAATGTCAGTAATTTCAGAAGGATTTTTTATAGTGTTCCCATCAATTAAAATATGACTTATACCTTCTTGGGGTTTATTTTGCTTATAATTAGCATTAACAAGCTGCCATACAGTTTTTGTTTTATTCTTAGAATTATGTATGCTATTTATATTAATTGATTTTTGAGTTAATTTTATTATTTTTCTAAGTCTCTTAGTATATTTAATGAGTTCAATTTTGTTAGCCGGTGTAGGGGTTTTCCTATATTGCCACAAGAGCTCGCGTTTTCTGACACTGCAGACCTTTATCCCTCGCGTTACCCACCTTGGTTTCTTATGTAAACGCACGGTAATAATTTTATGAGGAAAACACAAATTGTAAAATACTTCAAATTCATTCAAGAAAAAATTATAAGCCATGTTTGCATCATGTGTGTTATACAAATCTGTCAGTGTCAATTGACCCAAACAGTATTTAAACTTTTCAATATTGGTCTTACTATAATCCCTTCTAGTAATTTTCCAACTTTTTATCATGCATAATCTTTTAACTTTACATTTCAAAATCTGGGCGGTATGGTCGGACAAAGCGAGTTCTACAACATTCGCTTTACATTTACTTTTAAGATTATGGGCAAAGTTGTCTATGCATGTCTGTGATTTTAACCTAGTCGGTTCTCTTAATTGCAGCTTAAGGTTATAATTTAAGAGAACACATTCAAATTCCAAAGTTATATTATCATGCTTTAAAATGTTTATATTAAAATCGCCAGTTATTATTAATTCATGCTTACTATAGTTTTTTCGTATATATTTAAGAGCACAGTTAAGTTTATCGAAAAATACATTAAGATTAGAGGGATTAGGTACACGATAAATGCATAAAACAACAATCTTGTAATCAACCAGTTCAGTTCCACAACATTCAAAACTAGTGGAAACTGAAAGGTCCACGACTGCAGAAATGTTTCGCCAAGTGTGGCCCATCTTGATATAAATACATGACCCACCTCTCTTAGAATTGGGTCTGCAATAGCATGATGCAAGCCTGTAGTTGGGGATCATAGAGCAGTCCTCATGTCCTGACATCATGAAATGTTCCGTCAAACATATCACATCAATGCTAGTTTGCTTGTCTAGTAGATCGTGTAAACAGACTGTCAACATATTCGACTTGGACCTTAGCCCCGCAATATTTTGATGAAATATGTGCAAGTACTTATGGCCGAAAAAGCTGATCTACTTCTACTGCTAACGGCTTTGTTTGGGTAGATACGCCTGCTGTGACTGTCAAAGCATCTGTCTTTCCTGCTGTTGTTATGCAGCTATGATCGCCAATTTGATCAAACTCGCGAATAAAATGATATAAGTCGTTAAATATAGTTGCCATACCTCTCTTATTTATGACGCCGAATCGATTAAACATGTCGTAATTATACGTCAGGTTCAGGTTCGAATCCAAACAATAGGCATACTGATGTGTTGTATTGTCCAAATATAGTAGATTGTTGAACATTTCTATTCTTGAATTAAATAGATGAAAGTTATCAAATAAATTAAATGTCGGCACCATAATTATAATGTTTGTATATTTTATGTCTTGCAATATATTTCTGATATAAAAAATTATGTCTACGTAGTTATTTGTCGTCTTAAAATCCTCTTCACCAATCATTATGATGCAATAGTCATCCATGGTATAGTTATGTAACTTTTTGGGTAAATCCTTCAGTAACTGTTTTATGCCAGCGTTTGGGATTGAATAATGGCATATATTATAGTTGTCATCGAAGTTTTTTAACGCTAGTGACAATATGTTTGGATTGTATTTGTTTGCGCTTAGAAAACACATGGATTTTTTTATTTTTATCTCATTATTTTGGTGTTGTACTGTAGTTGTCTTACTTTTATTACAGGTGAGTGGCTCCATCTCTCGAGTTGAATGTTGCTTACTGCGATTTTGTTGACCTTGCAAGTTATTCACCTGTGATATGGATATATCTGTCTGTGTACTTTTGTTGTGGATATTTACTGTAGAGGAAATTCTCTTATTTTGTGTTTTCTTCGGGGTGGACGCTGGGCTGGTTGCGATTTTTTTGTAGAGAGAGTTTTTTCGATATAAGTTATCATTTTCTTTTTTTAGGTTACTGTTTTCTAAAATTAATGTATCTATTTCAGAGTTTGCACTGCATAATTTAATAGTAAGATCTTCAACCTGTTTCTTTAAACTGATAACAACCTCATCTTCATCATCTGATATAGACGGGACACTGTGCATGGTGCCATCTAGCGTCTGATTCACCAAACTCTGGTCAACGCAGTCAAATGAGTGCGTGCGCGCACGTCTCATTGTAACATTCTCGTTTTGGTTCATAATTCAATGACGTGTTACAAGATGGCGCTACTTGATAATAGTATCGGGAAGTAAAATGCAGCTATATTAGTAATCTGTGGCAGTATCCTAATTAATTATCTGTAAATGTATCCTGCTTTATCGGTATGAATGTTCACAAGGACTTAGTTAAACAATTGCTTCAAAGATGTCACTACTAAAGTAAAGGAGGTAGTAGTAGTGTGAGAGAGAGAGATAGTAGATTTTTGAAAAAATGTCAATTTTTGTTATGCTACTAGATGTCACTGACTGTTCTTTTATCATATATCATCAGCTGATCTGTGTTATGATGTCAGAGAACAAAGTCCATTTTTCAAAACACTTGACACAAAAACAGTTATTAATAGAATTGTGATTTCGTATTTCACCAAAGTATGATATTTATCGGCACTGATCTTAATTGTTAATTGTTCAGGTTACGTTATGACTAATATCTTGTCCAGGAATCACCCACCGTTTATTTATTACTGTTTTGCATCTCTGTGTTTGATTTTAATAACACTGTTTAATAAGTTTAAGATTTGATGCTTTGAGCCACAAACGGTACTAATTGAATAATGCACTTTTCACTTTACATTTCACTACAGTTTACACTATTTTATGATGTTTATTATTTATTTTCAAATTTAAAAAATACGGACGATGTTTACAGCTTCTTATGCAGACAGGGATTGAAATTAGGATTTGTGACCTGCCTTTTAAAATTTAAAACAAGTTTATATTAAATGATGATTTCATAGTTCATCTGAAGACTTTGATGAACAATTGCTTATGTCTTTCGCTCCTATCTGATCACCTATTTTTAAACTACTAGAAAAGCCGAACTTTAGACAGCAAAATTAATAAAATTCTAATTTTTTTAGGTAACTTGTACCTGATGGCTGAGGAAGTAACTGGAGAACTAATTGGAGAGGTAAAGATTATATTAAATATACTTTTTGGATAATTTTAGAGTAGATGTATATCAATCTTTGGAATTTAGTTATTTTTTTTGAGAAATGTATAATATTTAAATGATGACTTCATAGTTCATCTGAATGCTTTGATGTACAACACTTTTTATGTCTTTCGCTCCTATCTGATTGTATTATATTAAAAGACCCAACAAAGACTGGTGAGGATTTTCTTTTATTTGACTTGTATTTTCAGGTTCACAAATGCGGCATTGATGATGATAAGTCAAAGCTGAGTACTGATAAGGTAAGATTATGTATCATATAAAATGAACACCCCATTATGTAACAATATTTAAGTGGCGGGAGCGTAATGGCTAGGGCGTTGGACTTGCGATCACGTGGTTGGCGGTTCAAACCCCACCCACTGCACTATCAACGTGAGCCCACTCATAACACAACCATTCAGCTAAGCATAAGGGGTTAACAAGAATACTAGTAATGTGCGACCCACATTGCTAGGAAGCTTGTTTGAAATAGAAAAAAAAAACAGTACAATTTTTTGTATTCAGTAATTTACTAGTTTTGTTCAAATGATGATTTCAGATAGGGACATCTGACTATAATGCTGTTAACTAACTATCCTCACTGATTTTACCAATACAACATAAATAAGTTATTAACATTTCTCTTTCATTTACAAATACATCACAATCTCTTGTTCACAGGTCAATAAATTGCAGTATAGACATCCTTGAACAACGCATTTATGTAAGTAACTAAATAAACAAAATACATTAACTGAACATACACGATAATGATAATTATGATATATTATATTCTTTATTGCCATGTTAACAATTTTGCATTACAAATAAGTGCTACCAAATCCACACGTAGAACCAAGCTATCATAGTTAAGATTTACCTTTTAATATATTCCAGGAGATTTTTGTACTTCATTTCACTGAAATGATACAAATGTCACTAGCCAAAAAAATTCTATTTCATCTGATGGGCCATTATCTTTCACAATGATGACTCGACCTTCAGGTCTCCCTCAACAGAGCGAACCCAAACAACCATGTTGACCAAACTTACGCGTCTGAGTAATTATATAAAACTAATTGTAATTAATTAGTGTAAAAATAATACTCACATTTAACTCTCATTTACAGATCAATCTGCTGCTTAAAATGAAGAAATTGCATACTGCTAACAAATAAGGTAACAAATCTTCATATAATATGGAGATAATTTACCATTAAAATCAATAAAAAAAAACTAAAATAAGTTTCTTTACAAATACAGTTTGTTCGAAACAAGTAAGCCGATCGGAAGTTAGCCATTCCGAACAACCGCGGTGATAAAATCGTTTAATTATGTGTTTTAATACATAAATATCAAAATTAGTGAACGAAATAATTAGAAATGTGAAACATATACGACTTTTTTATTAAGATTTACCACTTTTAAAACACTTGCAGACAACTTCCGATCGGCTTACTTATTTCGAACAAAATAAGTTTTTATATGATGAATCCAGATAGGGACATCTGACACATAATGCTGTTAACGTAACTATCTCAACTGATCACTTTATTCAGCACAAATTGTAAAGTAGTTTTTATTCTTAGAAAGTCTTCAAAACATGTTTCTTTTACAGGTTACAAGAACAGAGTTGAAAAGAAAATTGTGTCGATCAGAATTTGAAGCACATGAAACCTTACAATGTAAGAAATTATATTCTATAGCCCTTTTTTTCCAATTTTCGGATTATAAAATACTCACACAATTATACTCCTAAACTTTCCTCATGAATCACTCTGTTTATTGGTGAAAACCGCGAGAATATTCATTCGATATTTTTAAAATTTATCGTAGACAGATATACTTTTCTATAAGTTAGGATTTACCAAGTTTGTAATGATGAACACACTTTCCTGTACAACTGTGATGAGTATTGTGTTCCGCTGCCTGATGCTAAAAAGTGCTTATATCTAAGAGTTCTTCTGTCATTATAATTACATAATTTATTTTTTGCAGACTGAAGAACAACACGCAACAGCTCCACATTGAAAAATACTTTTAGAGGTCAGTTTTTTGTAACTAGATTATTTAGAATTTATAAAAAAAAAAACCGACAATTGTCTTGTATCTCGACTGATTTTCATCAAACATAGCTAAGAACACTCCCGACTAATTCTCCTTCCAAACAAAAAAATAACAATCAAAATCGGTTCATCCGTGTGGGAGCTACGATGCCACAGACAGACACACACTAACACTCCGTCGGTTTTGCTTCGGGGGTTAAAAACCAAATGAATGAATTTGGCAGGCTAGATGAATGATCAAACTAGAATTTAAACCTATTTTCACACTAAATTGAATAATAACTGATCATTATTTACGATGATGACCCGACCTTCAGGTCTCCCTCAACAGAGCGAACCCAAACCACCATGTTGACCATCTTACGCGTCTGAGTTATTATATAAACCTACAAAGCACATTAATTCCATTTAGGAAATATATTATTAAGCTTTGATTATTTATTGTTCTCAGGTTCAAGAGTTGCAAGCGGAATTTAGACGAATTTTTTTGAGGTATGTTTAAAAATAAAGTTTATTTTTTCCAACCATAGTTTGGAAATTAAGTTCTTAATAAAGTAATGGATATTTTTAAGTAACCCACAATGATGACTCGACCTTCAGGTCTCCCTCAACAGAGCGAACCCATACAACCATGTTGACCAACCTTACGCGTCTGAGTGAATTACATTACAACAATATTTTAGCTTTATGTAATACAGATTTGATAGCTCTGACTTTTTGTTTTAGAACCACCGTTTATGAAGTTTAGAAGATAGTGGCAGCAAGAAACGTGTGTTAAAGGTGAGATGCCTTAATATTTTACAGAGTCAAAATGTCTTGCGAGTTTGAAAATCATATAGCTACTCTAGCGGCGGTTAGTGCGTTTCATGTGATCAAAGTAATTAAGGGTCAATTATATCGTCTATTAAAATTAATGTTCTAAATTGATTTTGATTAGTCAACTGCTCGTATGGTTGTGACTATTGATTACACTGATACAATTACGCAATCGTTTTACGGAGCTACTAATCCCACTATTATACAGTAAATGCCATATACCGTTAATACTGAATTCATGGTAAGTGATTTTTCGTCGATGTCCCTTCCACCCTACATATACATAATACAGTAAATGTTATGTGCTTAAAATAAGTTCAATGCATTTGGCGTGGCTATACAATGCCGCTTCAAGGGTTAAAATTAATAAATACAATTACTTCGATTATTTTCTAAAATAAATAAAAAAACACTCAAATATATAAGCGACAATAATGTCTAAACTTATTTTGGGCATTACAGAATTAGTACACTGCAAATAATTTTTCGAGTTATATTTTTCTTGAAATGTATATGTCTACTGTCTCGTCATCTTAAGGGAATGTGAACATCATAATGTAGCATTCTGTAAATCGAGGCAGAGATGAACGTGGTCAAAACTGCCGAGGATGTCGCGTACATCGCGGCCTCGGTTATATCGATACACTACAATAACTTATATAAACTGCTATGAATGTAAAAAGTAAAATTAATATCCCCTTACATGATTTATTTTTGTTACAGGAAGACGGAAGGCCTGCTTGTTTACTTGGAAAGAGTGTTTGCTATAATTATGTACAAACCTGCATTTAAAAAAATAAAAACAGCTCAGAAATTGTTGTTTCCTTAAATTTACTTAACGTACCATCACGCCGAGATTCCCCGATGAGATAGGTAGAGGTGTTCTTCTATACGCCTACAGTTCGCCAGTATGTATAGGTTGGAAGGGGTGTGTTAAAAACAAGTAGGCAAATATTTACTTGTTTTTTTTAAATAACAACGTACCATCGCGCCTGTATTACGCAGAGGTGTACTATTGTACACCCACGCTTCGCTGTTTTAAATAACAACGTACCATCGCGCCTGTATTACGCAGAGGTGTACTATTGTACACCCACGCTTCGCTGGTATGTTAAGGTCCCAAGTTATAGGAGGCGAGCTTATTGCCATTTACCAGGCACAAATCCAGACTCCGAGCTGGTACAGAGAATTTCATATAAAAACTCAATAACCCTACTGGGGCCACTATACTCCATTTGGTTAGGTACTTAACTAAAGGTAAACAACAAAAATGGCGGCGTTCAGAGCTGTTCAACCTTTTATTACAATGGTATCATATGAATTGGGAGTGAAATTAATAACAACACAACCAACAATCAATAAAACCAACGAACAAACAGAACAATAACTATCTAACACCATTTGCGGCAAAAGAAACACAAAAACGAACGAAATTAAAGTAAATACAAACTGTTACGTATGGCGTCTGGTTACCCGACTAAGTATAATATCGCTTAATTATTTCGCTCCGCTTCCTCGCAGTACTACTTCTCAAATTTTTCGAGTTATCTAAAGTCTACTACGCAGAAAAATGTTTTTAATATCTGTATTTTTAGATTCGTTTTAGTAGGCACATTGCAATACTTTTTGACATAATTATAAATTTTGATTTAATTAATTGTTTGCAAGCTTAAGAATAATAGTAACTATTTAATATTAAACAAAGTACTTAGTAAGATATGCTAGTATAAAAGGAGAATGTGATTTTGAGTTATTGAATTTATTTTGGTGATGTTTTATTTCGAAATGAAAAATGACCCTATAGAAGAACCTTTTTTATGATTTGTTTACCTTTAGTTAAGTACCTAACCAAATGGAGTATAGACACACGTCGTTTTTTTTTGTTCAATAATGAAAATTAACAAACATACTCTTAAAAATAATTTATTCATTTTAAACTTTTAAACATTAATTTTAACTATTTTACACTATAAGAAGAACTTCCTCCTGGAGGTTTCTAGCTGGTGCCTCCTGCCCGCAATAATCCATTCGTAGTCTCCGCGCTTGGAGTCGAAGGTGCCTTGCTGTAGCGAGATCAGCTTCAGTGTGAAGCGAGGTCCCAACTCGCAGAGCTTAGCGCGCTTGCCGTCTGAAGTAAACTCGTACCTGGTAATTGAATAAGTTATTAGGAAGACCGATTTAAGTTTCTTAAAATTGAATTGATTTTGGAAAGTACAGTCGCCAGTACATCAGGTTACCACAAAATGACAAATTTTCTCAGTCGATTTTGAACTTAAGTTTAAGAATTTATGGTTTAATATAATTTGGAGAAAATTGACAGATTAGTATAAGCTGATGTGCTGGCGACTGCACCTAGGTATATGGAATTATTATCTTTTGTAACGTAATGGGCTCCAGCTGTGACTCCCTGAACCAAGCAAGAAATCCAATGTGTATAAAAATGTGACGAATCTTTTCTATGATGTCGTTACTTGAACTCTATGGGTTATACGTTCTGCACTACAGGTCGCGGCCTCGAATTCCGCAACGATCAAATAATGTTATGACTTCAATCATAGCCTATTGTAATATTTGCAAACAAGTAATACACTAGAAATTACCTAATTTCCAACCACGTTCAATATACGAAACTGGTGGAGCCAATATTAAAAAAAATTAACAGCATTTCAACATAACTTCACATCATTAGTTATGATGTAATGGATTGTTAATGTGTTTCTGTGGTAAACTAAACCTAAACTGTTTCTGTAATATTGTTATGACTCATAACAATACCACCGAAAAAGTTAAGGCTTACCACACCGATAAAAAATGGCTTATACAAACTAACCGATGATGCCTGAAGAATATGTAGTCGCGTTGGTTGTGGAAGGTGACTGCGCGCCGGCCGCGGAACTGAGGCTCGTAGTGGAACAGGGCGCCCAGCATGCGACCCACTGTCAGACCTAGCCGCGTGCTGAAGTTGTTCAAAATCACCTGCAAGAAATGTATTTCTGTTAGTCAGTGGCGGATTAACTGTTTAGCAGGAGTAATATATGCTACAGGCCTCGCGTATCCAAATCCTCGTGTATCCGGCAACCTCCACAGGAATTTAATTTTTTGAATGAAATTTATTAAGACAATAAAAAGTGGTCAAAGCAGATTATTCCATGTCAAATACATAAATGTATTGAGTATTGTTTTTTTTACTACTCCTATGAGCTACGTTGCAGCTGCATTGCCGAGCCTATTTAACGAAAAGGGAGGGGAAGTAAAAAAAGAGAAGGAAGGGACTGAGGGAAGAATTAGGCCTCGGCGCTCTACTAAACTGGGTATAATATTTTACGAACTATTTAATGGTCTTGAAACTGTCAGTGTGTAGGAAACTTCCTTTGGTTTAGGTGTATGGACTAAGTAAAGCAACAAAAGTAGGCAGGTATGCAAGAATTATGTTTAAGTAGGTGGTGTTCTATAGTCTTTTCTTGCTCCATGGGAAAAGAAGAGCACATTATAAAGTACCTCAGGTCTATGTGTAGTAATCTCCTTATAATCTTTTCTGAGCTCTGGTGTGATCTTGCAGCTAGAGAGGCGGAAGTGTGCAGTTGGTCCATTAGGCAAGTGGATCAGAAGGAATCCATTAGGTTGCTTTTGATTTTCATTTACAATTATCACATCTGTGACCTCTTCACGGATTGCAGATTGGACTATACGCTTTACTGATGACCTGAGGAATGCCATAAAATTCATCACATATAGACACAGAATAAATTTGAGGATGGTGAAACCGCACTATCTATCATGGCCCGGGCGGTTAATAGTCCCAAACTCAACCTGAATGGAAAATGAAAAACAAACTAAAGCATTGTATTTGGAATAGTATTTCTTTCTCTACCTATTTATTTAGAGTGGTACCATTTAAAAATTTTGCTTGGCACTTCTGAATTAAAGAGCAAAACATGAGGCATATTTTATATCCAACAGATGATGCAATTATGCCCAAGAAAATGTAGATAACAAACGGAACCAATAAGCTAAAAGGTGCTTTATACTATGGAAATTGTGGTCCTGACAATTAACCCTTTGTTTTATTAGTCCTACATCATATAATGCAAAATCTATTGTTTCCACCACAAGTGACCTTGACACAAGGTGTCAGTGAATTAATACTAGAATGGGCACTTGATTGTTTTTTCATACTTTATAAAATGCTAAAGAATACTGAGAAATTTTAGCCCTCAAAAAAGATTGTTGTTCAATTGGTATTTAATTTACAAATGCAGTTGGGAATGTTATTATTCAACCATGTTCTTACCGTTGTCGGTATCTTGATATAGAGTTGGGTATCATTCTACACAGCTCTTTGCCAAATATCCTAGTCTTGTTGTGTGGGTTGTCAGAGTAAGTGATCAGTACTTTAGGCTCATATGAATTCTCATAGTATGTTGACAGTTCATCCAGTTCCATGTCCTTTTGTGCCTGCAAACAATATTTATGTTAGTAATTATTTGATTGACTATAAAATACTGATTTAGTTTCTAATGTACAGTAAAAAATGTTTTTTCTATGAAATTCTCAGTAGCAGCTCGTGGTCTGGATTTGTGCCTGGTTTATGGTGATAATCTCGCCCCTATTACATGAGACCTAAACATAATACCGAAATGTGGGTGTACATTCTTACACCTCTGCCTAACTCTTTGGGGAATACAGGCGTGATGGTATGTTATGTTTATAATTTAAGTGTCATAAACCACTGATTACAGTTTGTTTCGAAATAACTAAGCCTGTCTAGTGGTCAATTTAATAGAAAGATTTGGTGTGAAGACAATTTGGGGTTGTATATTTATTATTATTATTTATTAACAGGGAGGCAGTTGGGACAACTGATAGTAGCCTGTATCCTGCTATTCACGACTAAGTTAGTTTTTGGAGCTGAGATGTTTGTCCAGTCGATTTTTAAATTGTTTTAAGTTTAATTTCTTTACTATTTTCGATATTTGTGTATAAAACACTTAATTAAGCAATTTTGTCAGTGCGGTACGGCTTACTTCACACAAGTAGTTATTTTGAACAAACAGTCAGTTTGACCTCCTCAGTTTATAGTCTTATAATACTGAGGGTACACTTTTATAATATAAATATCACACTACTCCTGGATGAAACCAGACACACATAGCAGGCCGTAGTTTGATAAGTTTTAGGACACTGGATGGTGGTGATATGCATCCTAACCTCCAATTTCTCTTCATCGTCAACATTCGCAAGCATAGTCTCATCCTTCTCACGGAGGGACTCCAACGTGTGGGGCACCTGCTTGGGGACATCGTCACCTTCTTGCTTCTTCTCCAACTTGCGTCTAAAACACCACGATGTTGGTAAGTATGATTTGTAAATAATAAGTTCTAACATTGAGTAAAATTCGTTATCCAAACTTACTTCTTCTTGTCTTTACCGCGAGCCATTTTGTTTTATAATTCTATGAGATTTTTAAATAATTAGATAACACCTTTTCAGAATAGGAATGGAATAAATTCTTTTGAATTTGTGTACATTTACAATGCGATGCATGTGCTTTTGACAGAAATGAATGTTAATTATTTTTGACAGTAAGTGTTGAATTGTCAAATGACATTCAATAGTGACGGATGTCAAAACCTTTACGAAGTAAGTCACTGTCTATAATTTTTCAGTCTTCACATTCTGCAAAAATATATGTCTTACTGTAGCAATCTCTGGTAATCATTGCCATGGTAGTCATCGCACCCTTATTCCAATAGTAATTGTTCAAAAACTTATTTTTAACTCAATCTACACATAGAGTTAATTATTTATTCGTAGGTTAAAAACAAGTTTTTGAAAAAATTCGTTTAGTAACGGTATTGGAATAATGCGATATCATAAGGCCTAAGAATCTTGATTAATCATTTTAATAAACAAAAAATATGTTGTAACCAGATTGTTACAATGTATCGCTTAAAAAGGTACAGGTTGCAACAAACCAAAAACAGCATTATAAGTAAAAATACATTTTATTCTCAAAAATGTCTAAAAACATCCTTCCTGCAGTTTCATTGGGTATAACGGAATTCTTGAGGTACAATAAATAACACGATACGTGTTTAGCATATTGTTTAATTCAACTGAACATCCTGCCGGGCGAGCTCCAACAACATAGGGTCGTCGAAGAACTTGTTGATAGACACATCTTCACTGAGACCTTTGCGACGCCGCGTCTTGATCATAAACTCACGAGCTAAGTGTGTAGCGGGCTGAGGTTCCAATGGCCTGGAAGAGACAAAAAAATATTTAATGAGAGTGGCTTAGTAATCCAGTACACACAGCTACACTCAAGCTATAAAAATCTAGTTTAGTAACTACAGGTTTTCTGTACAATTCAAGGCCAGCCTATACTGGTTTTGCATAGCTTGAGGTGTAGCCGTGCGTACTAGATTACTAACACACATGGGACACTACTACACATGGGAGTACAGTTTATTTGAAATATATGAGCTTGTCTGATGTTAAAACTTCCGAACTGCCTATAATATATATATAAACCAATCCGTGCTCAGTATCAGTATCAACTTTACTGATATTCGGAGATTATATCTAGACAGTTAAATTATGATAATGTAGTTATTTTAGTGAAGGAAAAATACGACCGCGGGCAGGATTAGAACCTGCGTCTTCTGGTTAAGTAAACCAGACGCTATGACCGCTAAGCCACCGCGAGTCCCACCCGCCTAGTCGAACTTTGCCTTCACATTTTTTATTTACGTCTTTGAGGCGACGTCCCGTATTTTTCCTTCACTAAAATAACTAATAATCTTTGCATGTTAAATGCCTAAAAAATACAAAAAGATAGTTATGATAATGTATATTATAAAAATCGAAGGTCAAGGAATCGTGAATCGAGGTCACATTTTCCATACGATAGACAATCGGAAGCGAAAACGAATAAAAAAAAAGTGTAGCCTCCAGTAGGTGGATAATAAACTATACCTTATAACAATGCTCTTGTCAAGAGGGTCTCCTGGCACTATCTGCCAGTGATGGAACACTTGTAAGCAGAAGGCCTGTCCTTGCGTGTGCGTCCGCAGATCCGTCTCGAAGCCAAACGAGTCGATCGCTGGTACGAACGCTTTGATCGTGTAGAGAGGCGAGCCTGGGACTGGCGCATCTTGTGTTACGTGACCTGGTAAACATTTTAATTGGTGAACATATTAAAATAGAACCATATGTATGTACGCACGGCTACACATAAAGCTATACAAAACCAGTTTACGCTGGCCTCTTATCGTTTGGGAAGTCTATACAATGCGCGATCAGCTTAAATTGGATTTGTATAAGTTGACCTGTAGCTGTATGTATCGCCTCAATAGTCTAGTGGTCTTAAGCACGACTGTTACGCTAGAGGTTATGGGTTCGATCAGCAGGTCGAGCAGTGTTATTGGATATTTTAGCTTTTTTAGCTCGGAGTTTGTTAATGGCAATATGCTCGCCCCCTATTACATGGAACTTAAACATGGCGAAGTGTAGTTGTACAGTAGTACACCTCTGCCTTACCCTTCGGGGAACAGGCATGATGGTATGTTATGTTATTTTATATGTATGTAGTTTTTGTGACATAATTTATTTTTCTCTGTTATAAAAACTGCTATCATACTGTTTTCCCTGTCATAAGTGCGTTTCCAAACACCTAGTACCGCAATAAGCATTCGTAGGTCATACAAATAATTATGTTCCGTGCAGAGATCGAACCTTCAATCCGCAGCACAGCAGCTGATTGCTCGACCAATACGCCACTCGTGCTGCTTATATTTTCAAATATTTAACCAATTATTCAGTGTAATGCCAAATCATTAGCTTACCTCTTCTCTTGGCCAGCACTGTATACACTGCAGACACGCAGTCAGCCGGCGCCTGCACCTCCACGAACAAGTAGGGCTCCATCAATCGAGGAGTCGCCATGAGGAATGCGGAATATGCCACCTAAGGTATTTAAAGCAGGTTCAAATAATAACCATGAAAGAGAACCCTATGAACGCACGGAAAGCCGAAGACCGGGCTCTGTGACGTTCATTAGGAGAGGCCTACGTCCCGCAGTGGACGAGTATACGCTGATGATGATGATGATGATGATGATGATGATGATGATGATGATGATGATGATGATGAACACACATGCGCTTTATGACTTAGTAAAGTTTCTGTTCGACTTGAGAAACGGCGGAATCAAATTAAAGAAAAGGAATTGGCCTTCAAACCGTAATAAAATAATGTTGCAGGACAAAATGCTTCGGAAGGTGGCAAAACACAAAAGATCAACCCAAATTAATGGCACAGACTTCCGAAACTGAACATAACATAATTTTAACATGGTTTGATGTTTTTTATATGCTAGTAAACCACCCATTTTAAGCGCTTTGTCATTTTAACGTGAGAGCCCCCTCACACGTGCTTTGCTGCCAATAAAAAAAAGGTATAAATATCCGTCTATTTATGCGTACCCTCCTAGCAGTAGGTATGATCTGTCCGCCGCCCCGGTGCAGCGGCTCCTGTGCTATGACAGCGTCGAGGATCTTGAACTTCACGTTTCTGATAGGCTCCTCACACAGTGGACCTTCTCGCGTACCCCACTGGAAACCTGCACAAACAAATTTGAGGTATTCATGTTGTAATCTTACTACACGACACATTAAATTCGATATAATATCTTCATCGTCTTCAAATTTCTTATTCTTATTTGTTAGACACACCACATTATTCCCAATAAAAATCTGACATCAGTATGAAAACTACAGGTGTTAAATGGAAATAAATATAAACAATGTTCTGAATATTTCTGAACATTATTTATATTACATAATATTAATAGAACATACATAAACCTATAATATATAATTAACTTGATGGAAGGGAAGAAGTAAATTAGGTTAATGTAAATTTCTTTTTTATAAACAGCCTATCATAGTGTTTGCCGATGATAATCAATAGCTTTACCTTGTACGATGCTATCTTTGACGGACGCCAACAAATGTTTGTCGACCTCTGAGGGTAGTGTGTCGTCGACCAGAATGTTTGGCCCAGTTGAATCAGGACCAAACGCCCAGATAGAACGCGCCGCCAGTAAATCCCAATCGTATCTGATAAATAAGGTATTAATAATAATATTCCTTTACGTCAAAACATGAAATTATTGGAATGGAAACAGAGAATTTTCAGAAGTACGGTAAGGTAAAGTCCAGCCCTTTGTCGTGGTATGAGAGAAAGCAAGGATAGATACATTTGGAGTTTGGAATGTTGTCTTGAAGGCAAGAAAAGTTGTAGGCTAGTAGTTTTCAGTTGTCCAATTCCAATATACTTTACTAAAGTCTCCATGATGATCCGTGACGATATACATCTAAAAGTTCATTTTTTATTACTTAAACAAGCTTATATTTTATTTATATACATACTTAAAATTAAGGGCCATCGTATCATTATGAAAAATTTTCGTTTAGAAACCAACCCTAAAATCGCAATTAAAAAATTAAGCTGTTCCATATATTGTCCAGTTGAGTGAATCAAATCTAACCCACACTGGGCCCGCGTGATGGATTACGTTCCTCCTCTCTCTCACCGATAGGAAACATTATAGGCCGATTAAGAGTCAATCTAAATGCAAATACACTAAACTTTGTATTTCGGCTTTTTGGGCGCAGTATATATAGCATAGCTCAAAGGATTAGCAAACTGAAGTGGCAATGGGCCGGTCATATCTGTCGGAGAAATGACAAACGCTGGAGCAAGCGAGTTCTCGAGTGGAGACGGCGTCTAGGCAAACGTAGTGTAGGGCGCCCGTCGGCCAGATGGAGTGACGACTTGCGGAAGGCAGCTGGCAGTGACTGGATGAGGAAAGCCGAAGATCGGGCTCTGTGGCGTTCACTAGGGGAGGCCTATGTCCAGCAGTGGACGAGTATGGGCTGATGATGATGATGATGCAGTATAAACAGGGTATGTAGACTCTCTCCTACTACTATTTTAAATACCCATTTAGCTTTGAACAAAATTGCTACTGATTATTGTATTGTGTTACTTCCTCATGTACTCTTTTTTTTATCTGACATTTTGTGGCGGGAAAATAAAGTTTTATCTTATCTTATCTTTATCTTACTTGGTTTGGAAAAACTCTCCGAGGCGCTTCCGGTCCCAGGTGACGCAGACGGCGCCGGCCTCGATGTCCTCGGCCAGACCGCGCTCCAGCGGCTCGGCGATCATGGTCAGCTTGTTGCGCTTGTTGGGTGTCTCCGCGAAACACTTGAGAGATGACGTCTCTACAACTGTCTCGCAGAACGATACCACGGGATCTGCCACTGTTGGGGTGATCAAAATATAATTGCATATTTCGAGCGCATATCTGTAAGCTTATTATAACTGAACAACATGTTATTCTCTATAGCTCATTGCCTCATTCAACCATTTGGAGCGGTGGTAGCCCAGTGGTAACGGCCGCGACTTACGAATTGTATAAGACCAACGCCCATAGCACCGACGCAACACCAAAATCTATAAGACCGACGCCCATTATTTCGATGCGACGCCAAAAAAACCGACGCCTATAACAACGAAACAATGCAAAACAGTAGACATCAAAAATATATTACTTTACTCATTTTTCTAAAAAGTTTATTTGTTTCAAGGATAATGTTTTCAGCTTACCCATTTTCAAAGGGCCCACAAATGAGGTTTGCTATGACTCTTTCTAAGGGGTCTCTTTCCGGCGTTGCCACGAACTTAACCAAATAAATTTAACTAATCACCTTTCATAAATTCTCGCAACATGGCCTAACTATGTTCTCAATTGTAATTACATATTAAAGACGTTCTTGTCGGCTTATTCAAGGGCCATTCAGTGGAAGACAGCAGCATCCTGCAATTCACAACCAATCAAAGACCGACACATGTTTCGCCTGTCACACAGTTTCGCTCGTATAGAGACCTACCTTTTATATCGATTTCATCCATATAGAAACGTACCTTTTATATCGATTTCGCCCATATAGAAACGTACCTTTTATATCGATTTCGCCCATATAGACGTACCTTTTATATCGATTTCGCCCATATAGACGTACCTTTTATATCGATTTCGCCCATATAGAGACGTATCTTTTACATCGATTTCGCCCGTATGGACACGTACCTTTAATATCAATTTCGGAGTACATTTTCCTGAGGTCGTGCATGACGCAGTCGAGGTACAGCTCGCCAGTGCCGAGGATCACGTGCTCACCCGACTCCTCTACTCGCGTCGACAGCAGTGGGTACGATTTGTTCACCTGCATAAACAGATTCATGTATTTCAGTAGTACTTTGGCTATACATCTTACTAGCAATTACCCGTGGTGAAAAGATCTACTATTTTTCCAAGACAAAAAAAAACTAATGTCAGTCTTTAGACAAGGATGCAATCTACTTCCTTTCAAAATTTTATCGATATCTATTTGCCGACTTTGGTGTGAACAAGTATCGGACAAACCGCGAATTCCTAATATAATAAAGCCAATATTTTAACATCAAACTAAATTAGAATAATCTAAACGCCATATTCTAGTAACTGTCGATATACGAAGGTATACCGCATTGAAATGAATTAATATTTGTTTTGACAAAAATAAAGTTATTCGATTTGTGATCTGTCTCATAATTATTTAGCACATGGATTTTAGGAATTTTAGCGATAATGGGCAGAAAGGTGAAGGCAAACATCGCGAGGAAACCTGCATGCCTGAGATATTTTCTGGAGGGCATGTGAAGTCTGCCAACCTGCAGTAGGCTAGTGTGGTGGACTATAGCCTAATCCCTCTCTTTGAGAGGAGACCCGTGCCCAGCAGCAATGTAATGGGTTGATGATGATGATGATGGGCAGAACCTACCTTCCTCAGTCCATCCAACATCTTGGGCAGTTCCGAAGGATTGACGGGCTCCACAGCGATCTTGACGACGGCCTGCGTGTTGAACCGCAGCGGCGTGAAGGTGTGCAGCTCAGCGTCTTCATCAGCAGCTACAAGGGTGCAGGTCTTCACGATGGGCTGGTCGATGCCCTCGATCAGTGCCCAACAACCCGCTGGTACTCGGTTCAGTTCCACCTGATCATGTGATAAAATGACATTGGCAAAGTTAGCAAGTTCTTTTATAAGATAGGATTTCGTTTCTTTACTGTCTCACCTGATTTACATTCAGAGAGAGATTTTACATTCATTTCTATTTGGACGCTCTTAGGATTCAATACCACACTGAGTTATGTGCCAGCTGAAAGTGTGTTAGAATATAGAACACTTAAAAACTTATTTTTGATAATCGCGACATTTTCTTTTTAATAAAACCTACATAAAACAAACAACTATATTAATTACCTGTATACGAACGGTAACGTCAACTTAAATTAAGAATAACAACCTAATCTAATATATTCAAATCTGTGTTTCAGGTCATCACTTAATATATTTTTTTATAAATACTACTTTTTTGTAAATTTTGTTATTCTTTGCACAATAATTGAAAATAATTATATTTAATTACTATCTGCTACTATCTGCACAAGATTTAAAAAGATCGGACTACTCCCTATCAAAATGGTTGGTGAGGTAATCAACTGACCTTGTACCGCGCCTCGTATATCCAGAGGCGGCCGACGTTCATGATCCTGGAGTCCTCCTCGTCCTGCGTGCTGTAGTTCTCTCCCAGCACGCGCACCGTCTGCCCGGCGTACAGTGTGCCCGACATTATACGCGCCAACACCTGCTCAACAAACACAGGGTTACTAATCATTCCTAATTCTCACTAATACATGTTGTTTTTGGTGCTGGAGGAGGATAGAGATGAATTGGACAGAAAGAAAAACGAATTAAGAATTCTTATTAATTGTTGGCGAGAGGAGGCAGCTCTTGAGAAACTTAGAAAACAGGCCAGGGCAAAATTGAAGGAAAATGAGGAAGAGGAAGACCTAGAAGAAGTTTTATTGAACAAGTAAAGGAAAAAGTGGGAGCAGAGTCGTATCAAGAGGTCAAACAGTAGGCAGAGAATAGAGAACGGTGGTGATTGCTTCACCGACAAGAAGCGAATGAGCTCTTAAATGAGAGAGATAAGATAAGATAGTTTATTTTACAAATATGGGTACAGTACATGATGACATAATAAAAGAAAAAATACAAGTTCAGCCATATTTTGCCAGTAGGCATGCAAAATTTACAAAAATACAAAATAACACTAACACTAAAAAATACTAAGGTACAGGCACAATTTGGTAGCATTTTTTTTTTGTATTAACTAACACAGTACGTTGAAGTGCGTATTATGTCTTACAATGAAGAGAGAGAGACATGTTGTTTAAAATATGTTTATACAGAATGTTTGAATGCAGCGAGACAATTACCTTCTACAAATAAGTCTTCAAAACATTAATATAAATAATGTTATGTGTCGTAGTTATGTGCATAACACTTTACGATTACGAGGCCTTTGAGCTTGTTTGCTCTTTTTTAGTTCTTCAAAATAAAGTTTAAAATCTACTTGTAAAAGTGTCTTTAAAAGATCTATTTACAGAAATAAATATCATTTCATTTCAGTGGTCTCTAGTTTAACGTTTTTTTTATAGTTGGGTTTAGTTGTTAGAAATAAATTTGGGTCAATTAAGGCAGTGTATTTACAGTCTTTATGCGAGGGAGTAAAAACTAACGTGATAGTCGTATTCCAAATCCAACTCCTGAAAAGCACTCACCAAGAAGAATGTGCAGTCGTCGGTGGGGTACATCTTGGTGGTGTGTGCCACGAGCCGGCCGGACTGGTCGCAGGCCAGCATGTCGCGGTGCAGCGGGCCCGCGCCGCCGCGGTACGTGTGCGACACCTTGCGCGGCGCCGCGTCCAGCGGGGATGCTACGTGCTGGACCACCATCTCCACGAAACCGCTGCCGACATCATACGTATTCAACACAAATACTAAGCCGTAACAACCTTGAAGCCGCGTCACCAGACCACCATCTCCACAAACCCGCTGCCGACATCATACGTATTCAACACAAATACCAACAGTGACAGGCCTGAAGCCGCGTCACCAGACCACCATCTGCACAAACCCACTGCCGACATCATACGTATTCAACATAAATACCAACAGTGACAGCCCTGAGGCCGCGTCACCGGACCAACATCTCCACGAACCTAATCTAAAGAACGGCATCACTACGTTGTGGCATGGACTCTGTATGCTAATGGCACTATTCATTAATGCATCAATACCAGAAAACTAAAAGATGTGTAGTAGGACTTAGCAACTTTGCGTAGCGCGGCTGTCATCTCCCACTCAAGCAGTAAAATTGTCTATATTTATGTACATATGTATTTGTACCAGTCAATAAAGTATATTACTGACTATATTGTGGTGATACTCGCGTTGTAAATTATTTTTCCAATCCTATGGGAATATTCGTAAATTCTGTCTTAGCATACAATCCTACTTCCTACTATCCTACTTCCTACTTCCTACTAATCCTATCCTATCCTACTAATCCTACTTCCTATCCTATCCTACTTCCTACTATCCTACTAATCCTACTTCCTACTTCCTATCCTATCCTACTTCCTACTAATCCTACTAATATTATAAATGTGAAAGTTTGTGATGATGGATGGATGGATGGATGGATGTTTGTTACTCCTTCACGCAAAAACTACTGAACGGATTTTGATGAAACTTTACAGTATTATTGTTTATACATCAGAACAACATATAGGCTTTAAATTATAACGATATTTTGGGAAATTCCCACGGGATTGGGGAAAAACTATTCCACGCGGACGATGTCGCGGGCAAAAGCTAGTACATAAATAAGTGAGTTATATTTTATAATGAGAAAGATTAACTAATTAATTAATAAATAAATTTTTCAACTCACCAGAAATCCCCGAAAAACCTGCTACAGACGAGCCTGAGCAGTGGCCGCACATTCAGCTTGGCCTCCTGCTTAGTCAGCTTGATGCCCAGCTCCGACAGAACTGCTGGCAATGTGTCATCAACATCACCCACCACCTGCAAAGATACACCTTATAATGCTAGATTCTCTGTAGCATTAAGAAAGGTCGCGAGTGTTGTACTATATTCTGTAATACCATCCATTATTGACATATACTTTACTCCTCCGCATTGTGCAGATCATTTTGAACGTTAAGTTCAATAAGGAAAGGAATTCGGAAGTTTATAAGTCCCAATATTTGTGATGCAGACTGTACACGACATCATTTATCAAACAATTACAGTGCTAATCAGTTGTGATTCTAACTTGATAAGAAAAGTGACAATGAATACAGTAAAGTTAGTTAGTTAGTAACAGAATTTATTTAAATTTCTTTAAAAAACACGATGTTACCTGTGCAAAAATCTTATACAGCGGCTCCAAAATGAATTCTACGAAGCTCCTCTGCGCGGACGCATGCGGTTGCTTCTTGGTGAAGCGGCGGGTCTTTGCGTTGAAGTAGACGTCGCCCCACAGCCACGCCGCCATGTCGGCACCGCGCAGCCCCGAGGCGGGGTGCGCCGCCGCGTACATCGCCGCGAACGACTCCACGCTGAAGCACACGTCGTATAACGACGACGCGAAGCAAACGTTGCCTACGAAATAAGTACAATTTTGTAGCATTATCGTCGAGCCTGAAGATCTTTTAAATAAGGAACAAGTAATCGCAAGGCTTAGTTAGTGGCTTCTTTGCAACTTATTTTCTAATCACATTTGCAATGACAAGAATTTCGTAGCGAACGTAAGATTCAAAGTACTAGAGAGTTGCCTGCAGCTTTACCCATATAAGGTCCCGGTTATTCTGCAGGATAATTAGTGGTGAAAGAAATATACAGGGTGGCAGGGACATCAACAATAATTCTGGTCAACCAGGCTTTGACATCATTCATCAGTTATTTTATTAAAAATCTGCTGTTCCATTCGTAGTAAGATGTCGTTCGGAACGTCCGTCCGTTCCGAAGATTCGATGTCCATCCCACCCTGTATAGTATATAGGTAGTCTGGCTCGGCATTTGGAACACCCATACTCGTCACAATAGGTATGATTGTTGTGAAGCTCGCGCCGCGATGTCGTGTGTCCATCGGTATGGCAGACTAACAACTGAACAAGCTGTTTGCTATTTATAATGTTTTTTTATTAAAGGTTCACTCAATACCTAATAATGGTGAGAACACAGTGGCAGGCTCATCAGGGTTGTCCTGCGGCTGGTTGGTCTCCAGCATGGAGTTGAGCTCGTCTATGATATGCCTCAGCTTGTAGTACGCGTCTGCGGGAGGCAGCTTCAACTCCAGGATGAGTCTGTCGATCTTATTGATGCAGAGCGTCAGGGGCACCCGCTCTTGGACTGCATGGCGGAGGAGGCGCTCTGTGTTCAGCATGATGCCTTCCGCAGCGTCGACAAAGAGAACTGCGCCTAAAAAAGGGAAAAAGATTTTTTTTGTCATGTTAAATAAACACAATGGTGAATCTTTATTGATATCTCTATATAAGGGATTATTCTATCTCAAGAGAGATTTAGATATTAAAAATAATAGATCTCATTCACATCTTACAAAATGGACTGTAAAGAATCTAAGATGCATATTTATGTAAAAAGATGTTTTAGGAATTTCATCTGCAACAATGTTAGCTAACCTAACTCTTCAGGGAGTACAGGCGTGATGGTACATTCTACTATTTAGAGTTAAAGAAACTTTATTCTCAATAAAACATAAATATCACTTATTTGAGAACAAAACTAAAATCTTGCTTGCCTCAATATTTTTGCATACAAATAACAATAAATAATTATTGCAAATAGTCAATAATAAAACTGCCTCAGTGGTCCTGAGCGCGACTGCTACGCTAGAGGTCCTGGATTCGATCCCCATGTCGCGCAAAGTGTAATTGGATTTTTCTACGACATTCCCAATAGCAGCTCGGAGTCTGGATTTGTGCCCGGTTAATGGCAATAGGCTTTTGCCCCCTATTACATTACGTTCAATAATAAAAATAATATGAATCAGTTTTGATTAGGTATCTTTTCCCTGTAAAAAATCAATTTTGTACAATAGACTATAAACTGACAAGGTGTTGATGTACATTACAACACCTCTGTATAACCGTTTGGGGAAGACAGTGATTGATTTGATTTGATAGTCAAAGCAACTAAGCAGCATGGCATCTACTCCGTTACTATAATATTGTTAATACAGGTTGGCAATACCTGTCTTAACTAGAGATGGGCGTCTACCCGGTAAGAATACGAACTTTGGGTAAATAATAATTAATACCAATTTTTACCTTCCCAATTATAATTTATACCGGGTAGAAATTAAAAAAAAATAAACCAAATAACATTATAATTTTCACATGTTTGCCAGCAGTTTCAGTGTTGCCATTTGTTGTACGGCTATTCTGTACTATCTTAAAATGGTACACGGCAATACATTAATTAAAGTAAAATAATTATGCAATTCTAATGTTCCAATATTAGTTTTCCAATACAGTTTTATCAAAAATATACTGTACCTACATATAAAAATAATAATTAAATGTACAGTGGGTTATAGCTGTTACCTGACCCACCGAGACCCCGCCGTCCCACCTAGGGCGGGTCAGGTTACAGCTATAACCCACTGTACATGTAGAGATAATAATATATTAAATTATTTATTTATTAAAAATATTGTTTACCCCTACGAATAAAATACCCAAACATCGGGTTTTTACCGGGTAGACGCCCATCTCTAGTCTTAACCTACCATCAGAGATCCTCAAGGCGGCTGTAACTTCATCACTAAAGTTAACATGTCCTGGTGTATCCATGATGTTCAACAGATGTGACTTCCCCTTAATATTCTTCAGCAGTAGTGTGACTGGCATGGACTTAATAGAGACACCTCTCTCTTGCTCCACAAACAATGTGTCTGTGTACCTCATGGGTATTGTAGTGTCTGTATTTATAGTGCCAGGATGAGTCTGTCTGATTAGGCAGTCTACAAAGGAGGTTTTGCCTGAAAAAGAAATACATACCATAAATTATCACATGTTTTTTTTTGAATTATCAAAATTTCAAATCAGTTTTATGATGCCTAATAATTAATAACAAAGTCCTATACAGTACATTGTAATACAGAGGTTACAGGACTTTATTTATAAAAAAAAACAATTATTTATTTTTTACTCGACAATATTACTATTAGACAATACAGCTTTGTTATACATATACATCTCTAAATAAATATTGGTGGCCTCTTTGCCTTAGCAAAACAACCAGAAACCTGGTTGTTTTGCTAAAATATTTTAGGCATGTTCATTCCAGTACCATAATTACTTACCATTGTGCAGATGACCCATAAGTGTGACATTCCTCATAAGGTTAGTGTTGTCAAGCATATCAGCCATGTACTCCATGTCATACTTGGTCTCCGGTAGCTGCTGCTCTTGGACCTGAAACTTCTTGTGCTTAATCGGCTCAACCAGAGGCTTGTCTAAAGCTTGCGTATCCTCCTCTTGGACTACTGTCTCCACATCTGGACCATATACTTCAACTGCCTGAGGATAGTATCTGAAAAAACATCATAATTATGTTTTCATATAGTTAAAATGTTTACATTACAGTAGGAGAGCATGTAAACGAGACTATACATTTTGATAAAATGCCATGTCGTTTTATGTACGTACCGTTTATCTTCGTGCAATACGACAGACATAGGCGCTACCTCGGGCTCCGCATCAGCGTCTTCATCTTCCTCCATAGCATCTTCGTCTGCATCTCTGTTATCTTGTCCGTACACACTTTGTTCATCATCCGAGTCGGATTCAAGGTCCGGCCCGATATAGTTACCAAACTCATCATACAAATCACCGTCCATTTTCTGCGGTTATCGGAAAAATGATATCTGAATTCAAGAAAAATATTTTTTAAAACAAATGCCGCTAACTTGTCAGCACATTTGACATAATTATAACCTCAATCAATTCAAACAAATTTCATTCATTCATCAGGTTTTGTTTGAGAACATAGACAAGGAATACGTTCATGCAACGTTCACGGACTGAATCATCGTTCTTCACTCTATCTTGTCAATGATTTTAGTCCGATAATCCAAAGATCGGAACGGGACGAACGCATCCAAACATTTTGTAATTTTTTTGATGTTGCCGTTCCGTTCCGCTGTCTAATAAATTCTTTTCAATACAAAAATGGCTGCTGCACAACCAAATTTATCAAAAATGATTTCGGCCCAGCTACGCAATAAAGCAAATGAGTTTTTGAATTCTAGGAAACATGCAAATAATCTTGCCGATATACTACAGATGTTCGAGGTAAGCATAGGACCGATAATGTGGTTAAAAATGCGGTAATAAAACTGCGTCATAGGTTACGTTTTTTATTGCTGGTTATTTATTATATTTCAGGCCGAGACGGATAATTATACGCCTTTGCTGCTTACTGTGGAAGTGATATTTAGTGAATTGTTACGACGAGGTGATCTGATCGAAGGAATCGTTCCCTTGAAACCAGCAGGTGAGTGTCAAAGTGGTGTACCATGTTATAGATTATTTTATTCGTAATATAATATTGATTTTACTTGTATCAAGGCATTGCTGCCGTCAATTTTGTATATTTTGTGCCAGGTATAAAAGGTCGTAGTGCGCAGTAAGGATATTGTGTGGGATGTGTCCTGGGTGGTCACATTTCGCGACATGTGACGTTATTTGCTTATATAAACGGCTGATTTAACCGCAGAGCTACTCTCTTGTGTAATTACTCTTGTTACGAAGAGTATTATGTGCGAAGGTTTTATATAAATAAACTTTATATAATGTCAAAGTTTGAATGGTTGCTCAGCTGGCTTACCGGTTGTGACTGGCCAGTGTTGTTGAGTAGTGTTCTGTGCTATTGGCCACAGTTTCAAGGTCATTCACATTTAACTACTTGTATACCTATTCACACGTCTCATTGCAGAATGAATACTGAATGTTTATATCCTTATTTACTTAAAATTTCTATGATAGCTTATCAATCTATAGATAAATATAAATTGCAGTTGTTTATACATTATCAAATTAATATTCAAAACTTGTTCTGAGCCTTCGAATTGGCTTTTAATTTCTGATACCCAATTTTTTTTGCTTATCTTACCTCAAAAGTCAATAATACTTACCTTAATCTACGAACTTTAATAAAAAAGGTTTTCAATTCAAAATACCTTGCTTTTTATCATTTATAATTAGTTTATTTTACAAAAAAAACCATGCACATCATTACCTACTATAAAGTCTCAAATTACTGCAGGTGCACAATTACAATGGATTCTCTTTTGTATCTCTAATAAGTTGTTTGGTGGTTTATAAAGTCGAATCAGTTTTTTTTTTTCATTGCATGACTCACAATTTATAAAAATAACATATTACTTGCATTTAAAATATTCTGAATGACAAATATAAGAAACAATATTGTCATTCAAACTGTGTTAAAAATGTACACAGAAAAGATATAATAATATGTGCAGCTAAGCATGAGTTATTATACAATGTAGGGCAATATATTAACATACCTTTTTTAAAGGCAGAGCCATAGCAGCTAAGAGTTGATCTAACTGATCTATGACAGTATGCATTTCATGAGAACTAACAATGTTGAGTATTTCATGTCATAAAACTGTCGGGATATTTCGTCGCTGATACAATGTTATTTAAATCAAAGTTAAGACCTTAGAACCAAGTGTCAGTTACGCGGTATTGGCATATCAGCGAGGATTTGTTATTAATCTTGTATTAGTTAAGTTTTATAGCAAGTAGGTATGTGAAATAAAAAAAATATCAATAACAGTTAATTTAACTGCTAGACTGCCTCATTAGTGTAGTGGTCCTAAGCGCGACTGCTACGCTAGAGATCCTGGGTTCGATCCCCAGGTCATGCAAAGTGTTATTGGGTTTCTCTATGAAATTCTCTATGATTTGTGCCTGGTTAATGGCAATAGGCTCGCCCCATATTACATGGGATCTTAACATACCGGCGAAGTGTGGGTATATGTAAGTACACCTCTGCTGATCCTTCGGGGAATACAGGCGTGATGGTATGTTAATGTAACTGAACAACGGAACAGTAGGCACTTTGTATACATGTCTTACCTCACCTTAAAGACATGTTGTGTGAGATAAGCTGTTGAAATATGATAGTTGTTGAACTGCAATATAATTCAAGACAGAGGACTATTGATAAATAACAATAATAATGAATTCCCAAGATGTGTAAACAACCAAGTTAAAAGAAATAATTATGTTGAACCTTTTGGCCTCTTACAAGTCCAATAAATATAATGACATCATCCCTTATACTTGTGCATGTTATTTGTGACAACTCGTTTGGCTTAGCCACTGAGCAATCGGCTTCCGCACCTTGTGCCGCGAGTTCGGATCCTTGGATGAAAAAAGTAATACATGACATACCTACAGGTACTTACAAGTTATGGTTGCTTGTCTAAACAAAAATCATAACATATCATCACGCCGGTATTCCCCGAATGGTTAGGCAGAACTTTACCTACGTAATGTACAGTTCGTGGGTACTTTTAGGTCCCATGTAATAGGGGTCGAGCCTATTGCCATTCACTAGACACAGCCAAACTGCAAGCTGCTGCTAAAAATTTCATAGAAAAATCCAATTACACTTTGACTCTATCAGAGCAGTCGCGCTTAAGACCACTAAACTAATGATGCAGTAAAAAAAAAATAACATAATTGATCTATTTGATTGAGTTACACAAACTTTTATCTTCTACCATTACCCCAGAACAAAGTCCGGAAGCAGAGTACACGCGATGGTTGCGCGAGTGCTTCGAGGCGGCTCAGACCCGCGTGCTGGAGTGCATCCGCCGCGGCCGCACCAGCTCCCGCCTGCAAGCTCTTGTTACTGCCTGCAAACTAATGCAGGCGGAGGGCAAACATCCTTTGGAAGAATCCACTGGATACTACTTTCCTTCACTTAGACTAAAGGTAGAAATAACATATTTTTTGCTTAGCTAAGAAAATTTTAAAGCTACTAAACACTTCCTGCCAAACCCTGTAGTCACTGAGTGGAATAAACCCCCTGAAAAATATATTATGGCACTTACATTGAATTGCTTTAAAAATAGATTGGACAAAATCTTCACATTTAAAAACATACACACATCAGCTTATTAAGCTGCAAGTGTGTTTATTTATATAATAATATTAAATACGAAATATATACATAATAATACTAAATACGAAAACAAACAATTTAATGAGTATTTAGTAATCTGATAATTACAAAAAATACAGTGTGCCATGGGTTTTGGATAACAGCCTAGCTACCTGTAGTTTCATATTCTACAATTTGTAATGAAACATCCATAATTCAAAATCAATTTCTTTTAGAACATATTCAGCGTTTTGCTGGACTCTGAGATGTCGATGTCGGCGCCCATAGCGCGCTTCCAAGAGTTCACAGAATACAGGGATGTGCAGCAATACGGTCTCAAAGTGCTCTCTACACTGGCTTATCGCAAGTATGTTTATTTTCCACAAACAAAAACCCCGTAAAAAGGTTTTCTGATAAAAAGACAACTAGGAACTTGTGTAGTTTTGGACTTACCTCTCCATAATTTGTGCAGATCCCCAACATCAATATACATGCAAAATTACTTGGAACTGCTGGACAAGCTACTGGTGTGTGAGATCGCCTTGGAGACCAAGATCAAGGCTAAGGAGAGGGACAGTGAGGAGAAGGAGGAAAAACTTCTGTGTGGCACTGAAGGTCAGTAATATTCAATTATTCTGGTAAACATTTCCACATTTTACGTCTTCAAGCAACGTCCACGTTAACCAGAGAGACGCAGGTTTGAACCCTGCCTGAGATCAAATTTTTCATTCACTAGAAATTTTCTTTTATTCAATTAATATCTTTGTGAACATTTCGAATTATTTCATGCTAAAATATAATAAAAATAAGCAGTTTATATCAAACTAAGTTTATTATCATGTTTGCCATGGGCACACTGCATGGAATGTATCATAACTAGAGATGGTTTTATGCCTGGGTCTTTTGGGTAAAAAAGAAAACAGCCTTGGCATAAACTCATCTTATAAGATGGGTTTCTGCCCAGGCGTTCATCTCTAATCATAACCCATACTGTTCAAAAGGGAATTCTGAAATCCTGTCATTGTTCCAGATAAGGCCCCGTTCCCGTACAACCCAGGTGTGTGCCGACGGTATGCCAACCGGTGCTGGGGCTTCGCGTGCCAGTGGCCGCTGTGTGAGGACTCCCGCACCCACCGGCGCGCGCTGCTGCTGCTGGTGGAGCGCCTCATGCCGCTGCTCAGCCGCCCGCACCTCGCCACCGACATGCTCTGCGACAGTTTGGACGCCGGTATGTGTCAAACTACAAATCAAAACGACAAATCAGTGGCCTCATGGTAAAGACTTGCTGTCTATAATATTAATAACTAATATAATAACTAAACGACCCGACAGACATCCTGTCTTAGCTATGAATATTCAAATAGAACAGGATAAAAGAAAAGATAAAATCGTCACTAAGTTTTGCTTAAATTTTGTAATTTTATGCATAACTTTCTTAATTTTTTTTTTCTTTCTAAAGTACATCTCCTAACAATAGCAAACAACAAAAAAATAATTAGCGAAATTGATTCGCCAGCCGTTCACGCGTGATACAGTGATCAAGTAAATAGGGATTCATTGTAGATAGATAGATAGAAGTGAAGATTATCGACATCGGTGGCATCATCATTAGTCATAATAACATTCATCGACGACGTCGTCATCATTATTTTTGAGATATATATTTTTTAAACTAGCTGACTCGACAGGCATTGTTCTGTCTTACCAATTTTCTTAATTTCTTTCTGTAACAACATTCTACTAAACGTATAAAACTTAAAAAAAGTTGAATGTAATTGGTAAACTTGTTCTCAAGTTATGGCGTGGCAAAAGTAAATAGCCAATTATTTTTATACTAGCTTTCCGCTCACGGCTTCGCCCGCGTAGTTTCTCGGCTTTCCTGTATTATAATATGTATGTATTATACATATTAACCATCCTCTTGAATCACTCTATCTATTAAAAAAACGCATCAAAATCCGTTGCGTAGTTTTAAAGATCTAAGCATACATAGGAACAGACAGACAGAAATGTCCATAGAATATATAATAGAAATATGTGCTATTGAGTTACCTAAAGAAAATATATTATTAATAACGATTTATTGGAATAGGAGAGAGGAAGACTTATTTATAAACCAATTAAAACAAATTTTAAAATATATAAATAACAAATATTCTAAATTTAATATAATAATAGGCGGAGATTTTAACATTAACATATCAGATAATAGCATAAAATCTAGTCAGTTCCTAGATCTCATGCTGGAATATAGACTAACACAACACATAACAGATCCCACACGCATCACAAAAACTACATCTACATGCTTAGACTTGATATTTACAAATATTAATACTAACAAAATATATACAGCAGTAGAGGAGTTAGGTTTCTCAGACCATAGAGGGACAATTTTACACATTACTATACCAAACATAACAACAAAATCTACTTGGTATGCTAAAAAGAGATTATTTAATAATACGAACATTTCAAAGTTTAAGACTAAATTAAATACACAAGATTGGAGTAATATTATAAAAACAAACCAAAATATTAATGATAACTATAAAGCATTTAATGATACATTAACAAATATCCTTAATCAGTGTATACCAGTATGTAAAATTAAGCTAAAAACAAATTATAAGAAATACTGGTTGACCACAGGCATCAAAATATCCTGCAAAAATAAAAGACTGTTAAAAATACTAACACTTAAAACAGAAGACCCTATATTGACACGTTACTATAAGGCATACGAAAAAATATTGAAGAATATAGTTACAACAGCAAAAAAATTACACTATACTAACAAATTAAAAAAATCTAACAATAAAGTCAGAACAATGTGGAAAATAATAAATGAAAGAACTAACAAGACAATCAAGAACGAGAAATTTAATATAAAATTACAGACTGACAAGAATAATGTAACCTCAAATCCTAAACAAATTGCCAATATTTTTAATAACTTCTTCGCATCCATCGGAGAGGAAAGCTCACAAGTACAGAGAGAGCCAGAAAGAACCAAAGTGCTCTCTCCAACTGAAAACACCATGTTTCTAAAACCTGTAGATCCACGAGAAGTAAATATTTTGATCAAAAGTCTAAAAAATAAACAAAGCCACGGTATAGACGAATTTCCACCTATCCTACTTAGACAGTGCGCAGACGAATTAACTCTCCCATTCTACAAACTACTTAACCAGTCTTTCGAAGAAGGCGTTTTCCCCGATCAACTAAAAAAAGCATTAGTGAAACCTATCCACAAAAAAAAATAGTAAAACAGACCCTAACAACTACCGACCAATTGCCCTACTACCAACTGCGTCGAAAATTTTTGAAAAAGCTATGTGCAATCGTGTATATGCCTTCTGTGAGAAATATAAAATATTTGACGAATGCCAAAATGGCTTTCGTAAAAATCGATCAACATCTTTGGCGGTCTATAAATATGTACAGGAAGCCCATAATATAATTAATAAAAAGGAATATGCCATAGGCATATTGCTTGATATGACGAAGGCCTACGATAAAGTACAATATGGAATCCTACTAAATAAGCTATACGGTATAGGAATCCGAGGCAATTCATACGAATGGTTTAAATCTTACCTAAAAAACAGACAACAACAAGTAGAAATAGAATTCGCTAACAACAAAACAAACGAACTACAAAACTTCCGATCTAATATCAAAGAGATTAACGCCTCAATACCACAAGGAAGCGTTATTGGATGTCTTCTATTCCTCATCTATATAAATGATCTCCCAAAGACCATAGACGGACCATGTGTCTTATTCGCGGATGATGTCTCCATCATCACCTCATGTCAGGATACCATAAATTTAAACAATACCCTTAACGCCATACTTTCAAAAACAGTAACTTGGATGAATGAACACAACCTCGAAATGAACTTTGCAAAAACTAAATTAATTACTTTTCATCCCCACCAAAAAGCGCCTCTAAATGTTAATTTCACCTTTAATAATCACAATATAGAATTAGTTAAAGAGTTCAACTTACTGGGCTTAACAATAGACACGAATATAAATTGGAAGCAACACATACAAAAAATTACATCAAAACTTTCAAAATTCTCGTATGCTCTGCGTGAGGTGAAAATATCCACAAATCTGCAAACGGCCCTGGTTACCTACTATGCATATGCTTATGCATGGCTTAGCTACGGCATAGTTATGTGGGGCAATAGTACAGACGCACCAAGACTCTTTACAGCTCAAAAGAAATTAGTTCGGATCATAGAAAACTTACAACAAACAGATAGCTGCAAACCCTATTTCAAAAAACATAATATTTTAACTGTACCCTGTATATACATACTGGAAATATGTAAATTTGCACACCAACACCAAGACTTTTACACAAAACGCGAAGACATACAAACAAGATACAAACTAAGACATAAAACACGATTAAATTTACCGAAATCTCGCCTAAAAATTCACTCAACTAGCCCTCTAGTCATGTCAATAAAAATTTATAATAAGTTACCAGAAGAAATTAGAACTGAAAAAAAGATTAATATATTCACACACAAATTAAAAAAGCTATTATTAAAGAAATGCTACTACAGGATTGATGAATACTTAAATGATAAATCCATATAACACCCTACAATATACAACAGACTCATTTATTATAATAATTATACCCATAATAAACTAGTGTAAACACATATATTATACCAACCCTATATAAATAATGAAAAAATAAAGAAAACATATATTATATATTAGAAATAGTTAAATAATAATAAATATTACATAAAATAAATAATACATAAAATTAATAATAATACATAAAATAGATAATAATACATACAATTAATAATAATAAATAATACATAAAATAAATAATTAAATTATTAATACATAATAATTAACTAAGCATAGACCAATATATTTTAGTCTATGATAAAGAGTAAATAAATTATATCCAATTTTGATCCTATATCACAATATAATTAAATGATTCAATTATATATTATAAAATACCTACTAAGAAGTTTCTAATAATTAATTATATTTATAATTTGACGCACTCCTCCTCTCTTCTACATAATTACTGAAGTTTTGCTGTGCCCGACAGGGTCCATAATTGTTACACTTCTCTTAAACTATAATACCTGTTAATATTTACATTATGGAATGCAATAAAGTATTGAGTATTGAGTATTGAGACAGCGGGACGACTTTGTTTTATAATAATTATGTAGTGATGATGCGTATATAATAGTATTCTCTGCCACCGCCAAGTGGCACTTTTCAAAGTTCAATAATTATTAAAGTTGTACTTAGGTTGTAGCGTTTATTCCCAGGTGGTCCCATCAGCATGCTGGCGCTGCAGGGCGTGCTGGAGCTCGTGCGACGTCACAACATCGACTACCCGGACATGTATGACCGGCTGTATGCCATGTTCGAACCGGAGATGTTCGCCACCAGATACAAGCGACGACTCATGCATCTTACCGACATCTTTCTAAGTTCCACGTGAGTACTCTGAATATTTTTATATTGATAACTCATAGAATTTGGGATCTTTTTTCAAACCAAAATAATAGGTAGTTAAAGTCAAAATAATTTAAACAAGATAGACTACTAGGTAGTACTTTTTCAAAGTCATTTTTAAATGAAAGCCATCTCATCGACGCCCGCCTTTCAAAGCCTCCTAGTGTTTTTTGCTGGGAAGTAGCAGCAGCTCAACTAAGACTCCAGCAACATATTTCTGTATGTCCATTCACTTAGGCGTTAGTAATATATACAAAGGAAAAGGTTATCCTGAAAAAACGTTAGAATTATAAAAAAACCGTTAGTAATATAAAATATTCGTCTACCCTTGAAGAACCGACAATTGTTGGGAATAGCTATACCAGCAAAGATTCAGATTGATAACGTCTGAATGAGGAGAGGCAAAAATGGGGCTCTACTTCACCAGAGCCGAGTTTTACGTCCAGTGGACGAATACAATCTGATGATGATGACGTTCCTATT